>JAOEGS010003936.1:0-58154 GCA_025447755.1 Corythornis vintsioides
AAAAAAACCCTAGCAACAGCCTGAACAACCGAATTGTAAAGGCTTCTGAAAGCAAAGAGATCACAAAGTGAAAGGAACTTCCAATCTCCCAGAAAGATTCACTTCAGCACCTCAAAGAAGAATGTTATTTGTCTTGTGTTTCAGTGCATGCTATGACAGGGAACAGCATCTCTGACAGATAAGAATATATACTGGTAGCACTGAAGCAGCTCAGAGTTGCTTAGGGTTATGTTTTCCCCGAGTGAAAAATAAATCAATCAATTGGAACATAACCACTTGCTCATTATTCCTAGGTGATAACACAAGAATAAAGCAACAGCTTCCCAACTTAACCTTCCATGTGTCTGTCAAACTGCAAATGGTGGCAGGTATAAACCCCCAGTAATTCTCTCAGCTGCACAAAGACCTCTGTCATAGAAGGCAAAAAGAAAGGCAAATTTAGTCAAGATATCCTAGGGAAGAATATAGCCCAGAGGTTGACAAAGAGCCCTAGCATGAGGAGCACAGAGATTTTCTGTAAGTCTATTGAACTGATGAAAACCGTGGGGACTCTTCTGCCTTCAGCTCAGACTCCTCATTCCCAGCAGCACCAATTACAGCCACACATACTTATGGAGCAGAGAACAGACCCGACCACATGCCAGGCTTCCTTAGTTGTTACCCAAGTACTAAAAGGGGAACATGCTGGCACACTAAGTGCTAACAGTCTGAAATTCAAAGCAATGTACTGCATAACATTTATTAAAAGGAGATGCCACCCTGTTGTAACCAAAGGCTACAGATATGCCCATATAGAGACTCTGCTTGCAGCCCTCTCAATACCAATCTCCTGACTACTGCTCACACCTCTCTGCTGTACCACAGTACTGTGACATTCCCCATGCTATTTCATGTTCATAAATGCTTTCCCTCTTAACAGGTTGAAGGCAGCTTTGATCTACCATAGTTATTTTCTGAAAGCACAGTCAGCTCATTCATATAATCCTACAACCCCTGATAAGCAGCCTCATTAGGTTCCTCGCCAACCCCAAGTGAAGCATCTCCAGTTGGTGCCATGCAGCAGATTTGAAATGGAGCACAGAGAACTTAATTTTTCATTTTTGAAAGCACTATTCTCAAAAGAGAAAAGCATAGTTGTTGGGGTGACAGAGCACAGGTATGTGACCATTTCACTTGCTGCAGGGAAGGACAGGCTGTGATATACAACACCCTCAAACACTTTGTTTTGACCACTTGTAGGATAGAGGTTCAGCCTCGTGTACACCTCAGTCCAAAGCTGGAATTAAGCCCCAGTTCCTTCTGCAGGCTTCTGTACATTGAACTGATATCCCAGCCATGGGCACTGCCAATGTAGTTGTATCACTACCAAAGCTTTACCACCAATCTGCATAGAACTACCCTGACCACTCCTTCAGCTCAGGTTAATGCTAAGACTCCCATTGTTTCTGTGCAAAAAAACCCAAAAAAACAAAAAACAAAAAAACAAAACACAAAACAAACCCAAACCAGCTTCTAAATCTTTGTTTCGCTGATAGAGGAAGCTGTAGATGAACTTTTTCTGGCACATAGTGTTTCTAAATATAAGCTTGTTGAAGCAGAACTGGTGCTTATGAGACAACTTTGAGAAACAAAGACTACTTAAAAGCAGGAGGAATTCAAATTGCTGCTGAATAGATGGATGTTGGTAAATCTACCCTGTGTTGGCCATTGTATGCTTGAAAAGAGGCAGCTCTCCCCTCTGGAGTGCACAAAACAACGAGCACGTGTGTGCATTATGGGCAGCACAATGTTTTTCTGTGGCATTTGTGTGGACTGAGGCAACTGGAGGGTTTCTCTAAGGCTGTCCCCAGTCTCAGTGCCTGTAGAGCTCTCCCCACTGCACTAGTTTTCTGGGTACACTCATTTGCAGTTCTAGATACAAGATGTCAAGAAATTAATTCCATGAATCCAACTTTCAGTTTCAGTCCAGAGGGAAATCTTCACTGCAACAGAATTTCATGGCAACGTTCATTGAGAGCTTTTCAATTCATCAGAACAGGCACCACTTTGCATGACTATGATGCAAACTCACAACTGTTTCCATGGATTTTTCCCATCTCCTGTACCATTACTGGCAGTGTTCAATCTGCAAGTCGGGGACATCATATTATCATGAGAAAGGCAGCAGGTTACAGCTGGCAGCAAGTGGAATCATGAATGATTTGGTTCTGAAATGCTCTTGTCAGATATTTAAGCTACGTTAAAACAATTTCCATTATAATAATTTCTCATACATTTAGCAACAGGATTTGCTAACACTACCAGAGTAATAAAGGTAATTTTTATGAAACACTCCCTCCCACAAATGGCAGGCAAGTTTAGGTCCCCTTTCTACAAAGATCTGTTGCTGCCCATTTCAGGAAACTTAGACTTCCTTACACTGATACTGATGTCACCAGTGTCTGGAGATGGAATCATTTGGGGAGTAGGAGGAAATAAAGCCTGGTAAGGAGATCTAAAAACACCCTCTAGAATGTATTGGTTTTGTATCCCTGAAGTCCAACACATTTCAGAGAGAAGACAAATTTTCTCTAGAGTCTCTCTCTTACAGGTATAAATGCCAGGTGTAGAAAAAGGTGATTTACAAGTATCTTTAAAAGCTCCCTTGTCACTACCTTCATTTGCAGTCCTTCAAGGCCATGTTCAGAAACCAGTAACTTTGCATGACTTATTTCATAACATCTCGTTCAAGCAACTGGTTATTTGCAAGTTTAATGCTTTTAGCTTTCCAAACCCCTAACTAGTCCAGAGCTCTGCTGAAGAGCATGTGAGCACAAAGTCTCCTGTGAGACTCCTTCAGTCAGGCATCCAGCCCTATTGCTCCAGCACACCAGTGGCTGGATCTCAGCCAACCAGGAAGGATCTCAGTGCCTCCTTTCTTCCCACCCTCCCTCATTTTGACTGCTTTCTACTGTGCAGGGAGCCCTGGTGGCTGCTGCCCTCTTCCGAGCCTCCTTCACTCCATCCTACACACCCGTATCCTCATCCTGCTTTCTGCTTGGGAATGAAATCCCTGGGATATCAAAAGCAGAGCTCTATGAGGAGGCTTTTCTCAGTCACTTTGTCCCATCTCCATCCCTTCTTGTTCCCTCAGTGAAGGTCACCAGCCTCTGAACCACACCAGTTCAGCCACTTTGGATAGAAAGGAAAGGAGAAAAGCATGAAAATTCCCTGGCTTTTATTTCAGACCATTTCACCGATTTATTTATTTCAAGGACAGAACCACACAAAACCATGTGAACAAGCTGCTGAAAGTCCCACTGTTGGTCAGTGAGGCTGTGATAGTGCACACTTAGCTCCATGGGACTGCTGGCCAGAACAAACAGAAATCACACCTTGGAAAATACTTTTTGGCAGCCAGGAACTAGAGTTCAGCTTTAAGAGTAATAAATAAAGGCTACTGAGCCCCTCAGGAATGTGTCAGAGATCCCTAGTTCACATTTTCAGTAGCTTTCTTGCTCCCTCAACAGACAGGGAAACAAAACAATTTAATTTAACCAAACTCACCACCAATCCACTAACTGAATCTGAGTAGGAACTGTACCAGAGTCAAGGAATGGGGGTTGTGGTCAGTCCCAGTCCCTTCCACTCTGTTTGTCACTCTCCTCAGGGAAGAAACTCCTCCTGGTCCTCCCCTGGGACATCATGACACCTCTCCCACTGGAGACAGTCCTCCACAAACTTCTACCAGCATGGGCTGCAGTCCTACCAGTGAGGACTTCACCTAGTTTAAAAAAAGTCTTAATTCTGCAGCATATACAGTCACACAAGATAGAAAACAATCTCAATGTGAACTGGAAATAAACACAGATCACAGGGTTTGATTACAAATGTCCTACAACTGACACTACAAAAACCTCAGAAAATACAGTAAATTCTTGCAATGTATTCACCCTAGTCAAGATTATTCCTTATCTTACTGATGGTTAGGGGGAGAGAACATGCTAAACTAGACAGGACTCCAAGGAATCTTTTCCCCAGTCTTTCCATCTCTGTGAAAGGGCCTAGGATGGATTCTTCTCCCCAGGCCATCAATATGGGCTTTTCAGCTGCTGTAAAGCAATTGAGTATTTTAAGAAAATAGTCAAGAACAGGTTCAGTCTGAACTGGTTTGTGTGAGTGATGATGTTGGTGATATCCTAGTTGTAGCTATTGAAAAAATAATGGGGCAGATATGAGAATCAAGAGTTTCTTTAAACATAAATAGGACAGGGTGAGGGAGGGTCCTCTTCAAATATTTTAAGAGTTTTGGATTACTTAATAGTTTAGTGTATTACAGGTAAATGAAATCTTGGACTTAAGAGCTAGAAAATATTATTTCCCATTTAAATGAAATCCAGGAAGAAGAACCAAAAGAAATATGCTTTTTAAATACTATCAAATATATGAGGTCAGCAACATCTATCTGATGAAAAAAACCTGCTGACAATCTGAATAAATGACCTAGTGATTGAAGGAAGAAGAGGGAATATGAAGACTGGTTTTAAGTTGTAAGCAAACAAAAAGACCCATGAACATTTACATATAGAACCCATTGTGACACTAATTTATATTCATCAACACACAATTATCAATCCAGATTTTGCCCATTTGAGAAGAACAGGCTGCAGTAAGCCATGTCCACCCATATTTGGACATAAATTCACTAACTACATTGTGCTTAGACGTATAGAGAGTTTAGTACTCAGCCATCTCATTGTCATTGTTGCCTTGGATACAAGAACTGCTCTAAATCAATTTAGTAATTAAGGATTTGATCACTGAAGATTCTGTGCATTCTGGCTTCCATCCAGCAAAGCACTTATCCACCTGCATACCTCAAATGCTTTCAATAAAGTGGGACTAGTTACATCCTTATAGTTAAATTACATGCTTAACTCTTGCTGGATTACAGCCAGGGTGCTCCACACCTTGCAAGAGCAGACCCTGAGCAAGAACGGGCATTGTGAAAGTGAATAAATGTGGCACATTCTCTTGCTGGGGTTTTGTAACATGAAAAAAAAAAAAAAAGTGCTCAAAGCATTTTCTGTCTACTGCAGATTTTTATCACCTACAAGAAAGCTGGGAAGGGACTTTTTAGGCTGATGGGTAGTGATAGGACTAGAGGGAATGGATTAAAACTAGAGATGGGTGGATTCATATCAGACATGAGGAAGAATTTCTTCACCCTGAGGGTGGTGAGACACTGGCACAGGTTGCCCAAAGAAGTTTTTAAGGCCAGGCTGGATGAGGCTCTGAGCATCCTGACCTAGTGGGAGGTGTCCCTGCCCATGGCAGGGGGTTGGAACTGGATGATCTTTAAGGTCCCTTCCAACCCTTACAATTCTGATTCTATCCGATTAGGAACTTTAATCACAAGTGCTTTTTTAATGCATAAAATCAAAGTCCTTTCAGAGTCCAGCAGCACATGACACATTAATAGTCTATGCTGTGTATCCAATTGCCTTTTAACCCCCCAAGAGTATAAAGCAGTAGCAGGAACAGACACTGGCTGGGTTCTGCAGAGTGAATCTGTGGCCTTCAACTTCAGTGTGCTGAGGATTGACATGTGCTGACAAAGTTCAGAAATTAAACAATCCAACTCAAACCAACTGCAGATTTCCACGTGAGGCAGGACCTCTCTCCCATCCTCTTGTGTGCAGATCATTCATCCCCCTCCCTCGAAGTGGAAGCTGAACACAATGCACACAAACGAGCCATTGTTATCAACACACAAGTCCCGAGGTCAAGTTTACATAGGAGGCTTTCTTTTGCTAAATAGAATTCAAGTGTAACCTTGGCAACAAGGGAAGAAAATAAATCACAGTAGAAGGGCCTCACACTGCTCAGCACCCTCCACAGGTACAAAAGGTAACCAGCTGGAAGAGTTTGGAGCAGTGCTGGGAATAGAAACTCAGGGGTGCCAACTGCTGAGTTTTCCACTGGGAACACTGTCCTGTCTATCTAGTGCTTCACAAGCAACAGCCCTGGCTTCCCACCTAGGATAGACTATTAGGGTATGAAGATGCAGTGTCAAGAACCCCAGCTTCTGCCCTCACTGGGGTGGATACAGGCTAAAAGCAGAGACAGTGGAAGAAGGAACATTGGTCACAGCAGCATGGCAAATTCCCAGACCACACCATGTCTTTATGGCCAGATGAAGAATATCCACTGCCCAACCTTCAGCCTCCCTTCTTCTTCAGCCTGGGTAGTACAGCCCTTGCCTGTACAACAGGGATTACAGGGCTTTCCTGGTGGGGAGGAATGCTGTGAGCACTGTGCATATGAACTAAGATCCCAGCAGATAAGTTTAAAACGTATATTTATAGACAAAGGAATAACCGTATTTCCTTTCCCTCAATCTCCACCAAATCATGTTTGAGTTCTTTTACTCTGTTCTTGAATTTCTTATGCTGGAACTCTCATATTCTCTGCAGAGAGCAGAAAACCCTGACATATAGGAAAAAACATGTAAAGATATGAAGCAGCCTGTTTAACTTCTCCCCTCCCTCACCATCTTCCCTCCAAACTAAATAAAGCCAGGAGAACAACATCTACAGACCAATTAAACTCAATAGGTTGATGCTGCTCACAAGGGAGTAGTCAGACTAAGCAAACAAATCCTTTCCAACACTCTTGAGGACCATTAGCAAAAGGTCACCATTCTTTCTTCAGCTGTTTAATTGCAAGACATCAGAATACCAGGGGCCCACTAAAAGAAAGAAATCTGGACAGATCAAGCTGGAATTACTAAGTAGTCTACAGATTGTGAAGTGGGGATGTTCAAAGTCAGCACCAAAGCCAGGTGAGGAATCACCAGGCACTGCCCAGCCCTGCAGAGGATAGGGTCTGAACACTCAACTCTGCTGATACCTCACTCCTTATTGGGAGATGTCTAAACATCTTGAAAGCACCCAGGCTCTCCCACCCATGTTGCACAGCTTGGCCTTAACTTGCCTCTTCTGACTTTCCTGGACATGTTTTCATCTCCCCAGTGAGGTGCCAGTGCAGCTTTCCCTGCCAAGTGCTGCCAGCTGCTGTGTCACAGCTCCCTGGCTCAGCCAGGAGCCAGCTGGTGCCAGGGAGGAAGGACAACCCCAGCTCATGGTGGCTGATGTGTCCACTTCATCCCCAAGAACCAGCCATGCCCTGCTTGTATGAAGGAGCACAAGTCTCCCCAGAGCATTAGGAGTCGACCAACAGATTTCATGTGCACCACTATTGAAAGAACAAAACAAACCAAAACCATACTAAGGGAAGGGGGTGGAGGAGGAGGAGATTAGACACTGACAAGGCTGCACAGAGAAGCTCTAGTTTCTATCCCATTCTGCTCTTAGTCTCCTGCAATGTTAGCTTGTTGCTCATCAGTGTTCAGGAATCTTCTTTAACCTTTTAATTATTTCTTCATTTTGCACAGTATCAAGAGAGAGAAGGGAGAGCTGCTAACGAGTAGAACTGTTCAGAGCACCAGCTCTGTAAACACCAGACTTTCTTCGTTAATGGGCAATATATTCAGGTAGTTGCAAACTACAACATTTTTTCTTTTTGCCAATGCAATGGATATTTAACAGAGCAGGAAATCTTGCCTGTTTATGAGCACCAGCAGGAAGAAAAACAGTGGAACAGCTGGTATTGGAGGAAGAAAAAAAAAAATGATGTAATTATCTTGGTTTATTAATTCAATTATTGGTATTTTCAAAAAGGAGGGCTAACTACAGTGAACGAATGGAATGCGGGGGAAGAAAACCAGTAAAAATAGTAATTTAAATCATTCATATGATAGCTTCCCTTGAAATCACATGCAGCTGAGACACGAGTGACAACCTGATCAGAGATCTCTACCAGTTGCTACCTGGCTTGCAAGCTGCTCCTGAATAAAAGCTGTGAGGTTTTGTGCACTGGGGGAAGGAAAGAACTTAATAATTGACTTGGCTTTTACTTTAAAAGACTGAAGAGCATGACACCCCTGAGATCCAAGACACCATAGAACAGCAGTGTTCCGGAGAAGACACTGATTGCACAAATTGGATGAGGGAAAGACTCAAAAAAAGGTGTAGTCAGTAGAATAGAGAATTGGGTATTTAAGCAGAAGACTTTAAGATAAAATTATTTTGATTAATAAAAATCTAGGGCTGTCACTTGCAGACAAAAAGCTTGTGTGAGTTTATTCTTCCTAACTAAACTTTTCCTAAAACCAAAAAAGCTGGTGCTGGAACCACCAGGAGGCACAGCCTCTATTCATACAACACACAGTGAAGACATGCAGGGCTTGGCCCTTTTTCACCTGCCAATGAGTTATCCCCTGATAACTCAGCATCTCTTACTGCCAATGAATCCAAAGCACAGAAGGGCTACAGAGTCTGAGCTTCAGGGCAGTGTGTTTAAGAAGGTTTCCCTGACACAACCAATAATCTTCATGTGGGACTGTACCACTCTGAGGCTAGGACTGATTCCCTCCTTGGGAGTATGGTGTAAATACCAAGTAACTGCACAGAGATCTGAATTAATTTCCCCACTGTTTTAACAGGTGCAAGAGAATCCTTCACTCCTGCTCCACCAGCTCAGAAAGAGAAGCAGTGTTTGAAGAGAGCACAAATGCAGACTCAAAATCAGTACAGAAGTCCTCCTTAAACAAAGCTAACATAAGTAATTCCCTGTTGGTGTGAGGTGACAGTCAGATTCCTCACACCTTGTAACAATCAGAATTTTTTTTTTTTTTTTAATAAAAAAGAAAATCAGATGCTTAAGGCAAGACAAGCAGCAGCAACCTGCTGCACCTGACTGGATGCTGCAGAGCTTTCACAACTCCACACCCTACCCCTCTATGGATGAAATCAAGGCATTGTGCAGCCCGTGTTCACCACACTACCAAGGAGCCTTGTGGATATTTCCATCTCTTCTCATATTATAGTGACCAACAGGAGCATTGCCTGAGACTGAGGGAGGAGGAACAACCCAAAATGTGTCAAACATGCTGCTGTTAAAAGCACCTGAAGACCCCATTATCCCTACATGACAGGGGAGCAGGATGCTGTCCATGCTGCTTCCTAGAGGAGAGGATAGCAGGTGGCTCATTAATGCAGATGGTCCCTGGGGAGACTGATCTATTTGGTTATTGCAGATCAGATCTTTCTCTATAACCCCCCAAACCCAAGTTTTAAGACCAGTTTTATATTCTTTATGTATCTATGCAAAGTGAACAAAACAAAAATATTCCACACAGGAGGAACTTTGCCTCCTACTCTACAGAGGTGCTTGGGAAGGTGATTACTGTGGCTGGAAAAGACTGAAGCATCCAATTCCTTCAGGGGAGCCTGATTGTCTTTTCTGTAACCTCATGTAGTGAAATAAGCTGTCAGATCCCATGGAGCTTTCTGCTCTTTGAACTTAACAAGCCCAGCTCTCAGAGCCTCTTTTGTCCAGTGCTTCCCTACCCTGGTCATCCTGGTAGCTGGAATTGCTCCATAGTTTGCTGGTACTGAGGAGTCCAACACTGGACACATTGCTAGAAACATGACCTCACAAGTGATGGAGAGGTGTGTAAATGCTTCCCTCAGCCTTCTGGTTCTACACCTGCTCCTAGAGCCCAGTGTGGTTAGTGTTGCTGTGTGAAGAACAAGAAAGGAAAACAGCAGAGTGCAGCCCAGCTTGAAGGGTTCTCAGCCCAGACTTCAGAAAATCCTGTGACAGAACTGATAAGCAGTGACTTTGACACTTGAGACGTGTCATAACGTTTCACTCGGAAAGGTTTTCCAACAACAAGAGCATCTTCCACTCTGAACAGAGCAGCCTGCTGCTCCAAAAAGCACAGTTGCAGCCGTCTTGCCGTGGCCAAGTGACTAGCTAGCAGAGAGCCTGAAAAGAAAGTATTAAGGAGGAGGGATCTGTGTGTGTTTTTCAAACTAGGTAACACACGTGGGAAAGAAAACCTCGCTCCATCTGCACCCCAGTTGTCTCACTGTATGGACCATCTTGAGTTTCTGGCCCTCCCTGGCTCTGCCTGCCTTGCAAGCTGTGGGCGGGCGAGGTGTTGAAAGCGTAGGGTGGGCCTGTCAGCTCCCAGCTCCACCGTGCTGCTACAAACCACTTCTGAAGTCCAGATTTGCTCTGAATTTACTTGTATTCCTGCAGAAAAGTTAGTCATGGGTTTATTCTTTTACACGGCAGTGGAAGAAAACACTTACTCATTGTACCTTTTCTCTCAAGAAATCTGTGTATTTGTAGAACTACTGGGGGATGCTTAAAAATAAAGCAAGTTTCTAAACAGTTTTTGATTCAGAGCAACTTTTTAACCTGTATGGAAATTTGCATATTCTACACTCACCTCTCCTGTTTTCCCCTTCACATGCCCTCTTCTCCCCAGCACTTCTAGAAACAAACAACTGTAGCATGGCAAAAGTTAGTCAAAAAAAACCCCAAAGTTGGCTACTGTAGTCAAAACACATTAAAGAGTGATAAGTATTGTCATATTATTCTGGTGGTTTTGTTTGGTTTTCTTTTCCCCCTGCATTACCATCTATCACATATTTCTAGAAACTGTTACAACCACTATTTCTTGTGATTAAAACCAATTAGGAGATGTGGGCTCCATTTCTGAAATTCAGAAGTGTAAATTCCACACAGAGGTTTGTTCCTGCACTGTGCAGGAGTGCTCAAGTCTGCTTGCAGGTTTCCACTAACAGCTCTGAGAGCCAATGCTTTCTGCTACAGAGCTGCTTGAGTGTTGAGACTCTCAGTGGTCTTGAGGTCTGAGAATAAGCTGAGAGCAGAACTCGGTGCAGTGCCAGGGGTTGTCCCCAGAGCTTCTAAGCACTGTGCAGAGTGACCAGGGCTGCTCTGAGCTGCAGGCTGGGTGGGAGGCTGCTGCTCCAACAGGGACAGGGGTGCTCCCCTCAACATTTCTGCAGCACTCAGACACCTTGGTCAGTCTCATACAGAACACTCTGCTCATGCCAAACAACGAGCCCATAACTCAGTTCACCAGAAGATGCTTGTGGTTGAGAATTAACTCTGCTCTAAGAATTGTTATTCTATGGAATAACATAATTTCCAGTATATTCAAAATATAAGAGTCTCCAGCTGATAGGTCTGGATAGGTGGGGTACTTGTAGGATGAGCTGTTGCCTTAGAAGTAAAACAGCAGTAGAGAATGTTTGAGTAAAGAGCATTTGTTCTGCTCCACCCAGAGGTATTGGACTGATAAGAAACACACCAATAATATACATTTTTTTAAGTGTTGCATGCATTAAGTTGAGTATATAAACAAAGTTGCATGTGATTTTATTGCAGCATTCAATTCAATACTTCAAAGCAAGGCTCATATTTCTCTCCAGACTTCTCTGAAGTGGAAAGCAATACACAATGAAATTATCCTCAAGTGATGCCACAGAAACATTTAAGCTTCTGAGAAGATGTGCTGCAGAGGAAATATAACCCCCAAAAGCCTCCCACATCAGAAAGTTTCATTAGAAGGGAAAACACCACACATTTTCAGGTTAAATTTCTACTGTATTTGTTATGATCTGTTAGCACCCACTAGCATTGGAACAGGTTGCCATTCTGAGGTTCACCCATGTTAAGCTGTTTTGCCCCCACATGGAGTGACTCTCAGAAATGCAAACATTCCAGAAAAGCAGAGGGTCTAGCAAGCAATTAGGAACTGGCTTTAATGAGCACCAAATCTAAGCATTAACTCATTCATCAACAGCAGAGGAATTCCTTGACTATTATTCATCACTAGACTGTAGTGATATGTTAATTTCTCCTAGTTTTTATATATATTTTTACATAATACTGAGAATTAGTTAACTCCTAGATAACAGATGTAATTATACTTCTGTAATTATGCAAAACAATTCTCAGTAAAGGATGAGCTTACTTCAGAAGGGTAATGGCTTTTTCACATTGTAGCTTATTTTATTTCAAAGACAATTCAGAGCAGAAAATTCAGACGCTGCTTAAAAATTATTAACTCTTTCAAAGGGAAAGTGTCTTCTGGTTTTGTAACTCAGGATTAATTAACCTATTACATAATGATTTTGAATGTCTGTCCTGAGCAGATACAGGACACATGCATTACAGCATGAATACATCTGCTAGACAAATTCAGCTATGCCTGGGCAGGTTCACGGGTGACTGCTGGTTCAGTGAAATGTTGAATTCCAGAATGAAGTCAAATCAAATAGTTTGATCCCAGTTAAGACTTTGGCAAATACATTTTTCTACCAACAGCCATTTCACACTCATAAGGCCAAAAAAATAACCACCAATAAAAATCCATCTAGCAACAAGCAACCAGAAGAAAAGCATCCTGATTTTGTAGGCCCTAAGCTACTGATTTTCTGAAGCTAGGAGGGCACCACAAGGCCCAAAAGCCACTGGTCCTCTAACCCCATCATGCCAACCCAGCAGGTAGAGACATGGACCCAGCACTGGGGCACTGGGAGACGAGACCCAAGTAACCAGGGGTTGGCCCCAGTGCCATCGGTGGGGGTTCACCCCACACTCAGGGGGCACAGAGCCCTTCCTAGCAGGGGAGTCAGGGTGCTGTGTCATTTGGGCAGGAGGAAGGAGACTCGTATGCATCTGCAGAAACAGTTTTGTCAGTGCTCATGGAAAGCTATAGAATGACTATTTTGTTAATCAAACCTTCTCAATCTGTAGAAGTATATAATGAGAAAAGCACTACTGTGGAACAGCCAAATAGTTCTGTCAGTGCTCATGGAAAAATATATAATGACTATTTTGTTAATTAAACCTTCTCAATCTTTAGACATATATAATGAGAAAAGCACTACTGTGGAACAGCCAAGGGTTGAAATTAGATATAGAAGGCACCTAGAAAACCTACACATGCTGCTGGTAGATTTACTTTTGTACATTCATTATTTATTTACTTGTTTCAAATGTGAAGCAGCATAGGAGATGCTACTCTATTTCCTTTACTACCACAGTTCAGTTGCAATATTTTCTTCCAGTTCAAGCAGAAATCAGCTTGCACTGGGCAGCACAGACTGGCCAAGAGCAGACACATCAGACCAGTGAGATCCAGCTGCCTTTGCAGCTTCCTCCACCACAAGCCACAAATGGGAACAGGAGCAACCACTGTAATGTCTCTGCAGTCAAACAAGAGATCTGTATCAAGCTGTCTTGTGTTTAGAAAACAAACTGCATCAGTTAGAGAACAATCTTATGTTTCAAAAGATTAGATGTCTCTTCCAAAGAGGAAAAAGCATGTTTGGAATCTCTTCCTGAGACCTTTCAGTAGAAAAATTAACATTCACCAGATTCAATTATTTCTACACATAATAAAGCATGGTAGAAATATGAATTCTAATGCAATTACCTTCAGGAAGAGAATAAACATCCCTAGACACTTGTTATATATTTTTTCTTTTTTTAATGGAAGACAGAAAGCACCCTCTGCAAAGCATAAGGCCATCACCAAGTGGTCTAGTTGAGAAAACTCTTCGTATTTATACAACTGCTCAATAACCATCCTCAGAGATCCCTTCTGACTTTTGCATGCCCAAAGTTGACACCTTTCAAAAGATTCTTTAGGAAGAGACAGACATCCCCTGGAAGCAATTTATCCCACTTGTTCTCACACCCATCTCCAGATGGTGGCTGGGCAAAAAGTCACTTTTCTAGACTTGTTCATGTATGCCACAAATGTGAAATTTAACAGAACACACCTTCATTTCAGAAAGGCCAAAAGTAATGGAACTTCAATATAATAACTTCAAATAAGGGCAAATTACAATGGGTTTTCATATATGGCCCAGCTGTCCTCCACTGCATCAGCAATCACTTCTGCTGCTGTTTCAGTCTTTCCTACCAGGCCTCTCATCTTTTAATGCATAAAACAGCCCCAAAGGCTGCCCTGCTATCAGACAACTGTACAAGTGCTGATTTGAACCATTATATTAAACACTGGAGAGCCAGGCTGGGTACACATCTCAGAACTCTCTTCTGATTCAGCAGATGCCCCCCAGCCCCAGGGCAGCACAAGGGAGAAGTCAAATGTGCAAAATTCTGCTCAACAGGCAGCATTGGTCTGGGGTCAGCAAGAGCAAGGAATGAATTTGCCTAGGAACTCTGGAATCATCTGCTATTTGATGAGGAAACAACGTCAGTGACTCAGAAGTCCTGTTGTCAAGCAACAGGAGGAGGAGAGCAGTTGACTGAAGAAAAACCTCTGGCGTTTTATGTTCACTAAAACATTATTTGTTTTTCCAGGTCACGACTGAGATTTGGCTTCTCCTCCTACACTCAATCCCTCTGAAAAAATAGAATGATTCTATGTCAGCCTCATCCAACAAATCTCCTACAATTTATGTCTATTTCCATGTGTCAAGATAACACCTGAGAATCTGTCAGTGACATTCCACAGATAACACATACATCAAGCTTCTGTAAACCTAACTGCTTGACATAAGTACCCAGAGGTTTCTTTTTCAGCCTGCCTAATACACTTTCTGTTGTGTTGGATTGGTGATATACAGTACAGAATTTGGTATTTAAGATATTAAGCCCTCCAGAAACTGTTACTGACTGAAGTCTGCAAAGAAAGGCAGTTCAGGTAACAAATAAGATCAGTCTTAGCATCACTTATAGAAAACAGAAGAATAGAAAAGCAGGCAAGATTGGAGGGGGAAAAGGAGCCTCAAGCTCAGGATTTAGCAATGACCTTAAAGATTCAGTACAGCAGGAGAAAATAACCAGAGCATATAATGCCCTGCTAGACCCTCACCTTCTGCCAGACTACAGGAAGGAAAAGGAATCTCAGAAGTCCCTGCCAATGCCTCTCCAGCCCTTTACACAATCAGTGCCACATAGAAGTCTAGAAAATAAGGGGTGCCCTATATAAATATTTATTCACAGACATTCTGATTTTTTTCTGCTCTGCTGCTAACCTCAGCATCAAACTAAAAATGCCTTCTGGAGTATCTGTAAGGATGCAAAGCAACACCCCAGGTGAAAATACCTGAGCTATTCATGGCAGCTCAAGTCAAGGCTGACTGGGAGCTTTAGGTGCTTATCCTCAGATGGGGCTGTAACAAAAGATTTCCTCTTCTCTCAGGCTTTTCAAGAGATCACCACCATCCTCCAGGGAAAGAAAAACCACTGAAGGTTTGCTGAATGGGGAGGGCTAGGGAGCAACTGCTTGGGCAAGTGGACTACGTGAAGACACATCTAGACACATCCAGACAGACCCAAACACAGAACCCTGGGGTGAGGCAAGCTCTGCACTGCACTCCTGATGTCAGGCTGCTATGGAGGAATTTTCAGGTGTTCACATTTTCCAGAGTTTCTGCTTGAAGCTGCCTTGAACTGAAGCAGAGCCCAGAGTCATTTGTACTGTGTTTCCCAGATTTATTTGTAATTAGATAGCCTAGAGCTTTCTTTCCATTAAGAAAAAAAAAACAAGGTTTCTCAAGTTTCCTTATAAAATCATAGAATGGTTTGGGTTAAAAGGGACCTTAATCATTTAGTTTCAACCATCACCACACTGCAGAATAAACGCAGCCTCACCTCGGTGCTTCCTAGAGAACTTCCAAAGCCACCCTAGTCCAGAAACTAAAAGTTTCTCTCCACCCCACCTCACTCCCTGTGATCTGTAACTAACGTGGGCACCACACGCGTGGAGACCCAAGTTGAACTCCGGACCTGAGCTGAGCACAGCGGCCACTAGATGGAGATAAAAGAAAGAAAAGGCCACAAGTTTGGGCACAAGGGCGAGGAAAAGAGGAGAAAAAAGAGGAGAAAAAGGAAATGATGTATATTTTTTTTTCTCTACTGTCAGACTCCGACTTTTGTTTTTCTAGAACGTTTTAGGGAAGTGACATTAAGAATTTATCTCCTATTAAGAGGTTTTTCCCCATGGAGAGAAAAATTAAGGATTTTGGAGGGGGAAGGAAAAAAAAGAAAGGTAGAAATCTTAATCTTTCTCAGGTTTTTGTGGTTTTTTTTTTTTTGCTATGACATCTGTAGCAGAGTCTGGCAGCCACTGGATGCTGTACTCACCCAGCAGCTCCAATCTCTCCTTCCCTGGCAACCCCTGTACATGTGTCCCAGCTGCTGACAATTTTAACCCCCTTAAATTCCCATCCTCTCCCTTTTTCCCTTCTGGGGGCAAGGACAAGAGCACTGCAACTGAGCAGCATCTCCTGCTTGGGGGTTCTTCTGAACAGAGAGACTGACATTTTTCTTTGAGTCATCAACACTAAATATTTGGTGGGTTTTATTTTTGAACGTGGCTCAGGGAAACAAAATAAACTGCCAAAGTAGAACAAGAAAAAACAACACAGGCACATTTCCTCCACACTGCCCCTGATTGTTTCCAAATGCCAGGCCTAAACATCTTTGATTTTGTTGTTAGGAGATGCACTTGGACAGCTGAAAAAAGTCAGTCAGACCTTTCATTGCCCCCACAAGCCAAGTGGAAGATTTTATCCATGCAAATCTTATTTGAGTACACAAACAAGGTTAATGTTTCTCCAGTCAATATTTGTCCTTCTCCAGATCACCACAAGAAGAGGGTTTCTGCACTCCTTACATTTACAGGGCAGATGTCTCAGGCTAAAAGCTTTAGACCCTTGCCCATACCAGCACCTGAAAAAGCAAGGTGGGCAGGTTGGCAACCATTGCAGGAGCCCTGCCAGCCAGATTGATTACTAACACTTTCCAAAAATCCCACAAACATCTGTGTGCTTCAAGCCCCTAAAGGCTGTAACTCGCTGCTTCTGTTGTTTCTGTGGTAACGAGATAAAACAGTATTAATAATATAATTTAATGGCTAAATCAAGTCAGTTCTCCAGCTCCCCGTGGCTGCCATGTCCCCAATAACTAGAAATCATGGTGGATCAAAAGCTCATTCAAATTTGGGCAATCATTTGTCTGTGTTATTCTGGCTTCAAATGACTGCAGAGACTATTAATGATCTGGTTCCAGGGCTACATCTGCTGGTGCAGAATTTAATATTCCTTATTAGAAAAAGAGGAATCAATCCCATCAGTTTTCTAACACTGCGTTGGGTCTGGCTGGGATGCAGCGGATTTTATTCTTAGTGGTTTAGATAATGTTGTGGTTTAGATCAGTGACCAAAACAACACTGATAACACACTGAGGTTTTAGCTGCAGCTGAGCAGTGTTTGCTGCTCAGCATCAGGGCCTTCTCTGCTTCTCACTCTGCCCCCCCCACTGAATAGATGGGGTCTGTGCAAGAGCTTGGGAGGGGACTCCCCCAGGTAGATGACCAAAGAGCTATTCTGTGCCATACTACATCACTCTTGGCAAGAAAAAGGGAGAGGATGGGACTTTAAGGGCTTTAAAATTACCTGGGCCTTGGTCCACCCACAGCAGGTGAGGAGTGATCGCATCTGCATCTCTTGTGCTTGCTTTCTCCTCTCCTCACTTGACCTTTGCTTACTGAACAGTTTTAATCTCAATGCACAAGTTGTCTTGCTTTTACCCAGCATTCATTTGCCACTGTCACTGCTGATAACCTCCAGCAGAAGGGAGACAAGAGCTACAGGCAGCAACACCTTCTACCACGCCTGCTGAATCCAACAGATCTCAGAGCACCACAGCAGGTCCCTTCCAGATGGAAGAGAAGGCGGCAGCCACTGAGCCACCAAAATAGACAAACACTTGAAGGCTCTACATGCTGCCATCTCCCATCCAGAAGGGACAGAATAGGAGAGAAAAAAAACAAGGCATAATACTAGTTTATTTTTTCTTCAGGAACTCCTGGTCTACACAAAAACACCCCCTTCAAGGTCATGTTCAGCACTCCCAAAATACCAGCAATTCACACTGACTTCTGGGAGGCTTCTGGGACCTTTTGTGCCTTCTGGAGTAAAAATTACTTGCTAAGTCATGGT
Organism: Corythornis vintsioides; assembly: GCA_025447755.1. Lineage (NCBI taxonomy): Eukaryota > Metazoa > Chordata > Aves > Coraciiformes > Alcedinidae > Corythornis > Corythornis vintsioides. The sequence continues at coordinate 17,904 of JAOEGS010003936.1, forward strand.
GGACACACTCTGGTTTTGTTTCAAAGTCAGTCTACAAGTAACTGGACACACTCTGGCAGGTGCAGCCCTCACCATCCCCAACAGACAAAGCAAACTGGGTGTGCTGGAGCAGTTTGTTGCCTTGGCCATTAAGCTGCACCTCACAGTGATTAACTGGCCACTCAAGGGCTGGGCTTGAATGAGCTGCAATACACCCCCATTTTGTATAGGTGCTGCTGTTTTGTGGGTGTCTCCATGACACAGATGCACCCTAAAACCTCCCCAGAATTTGACACAACTTGCCATGTCATTCGGAACTGTCTCAGAAGAGGAAGGGACATCGATTATCAGGGCAATTGGTTTTGCTCAGAAATGGACATTTGAGTTACTCCTGATACACAAACTTTCTCTAGCAAGGCTGGAGTTAAGCCTGTGGATGCTGGTTGATCTGTTTAGGAATGCTGAGAAGGTGGAAAAAATTTCTTCTTGGAAAGCTGGTTATAAGCATCAAAGCATTTTCAGTGCAACTACAACTTCATTTTTCAATTCCCTTGAGGCCTTTTGCTCTGAAGCTTCTGCCAACATCTTGAACACCACATTTCAAATAGAGTCAATAAAATTAGATTAAACCAGAAGATTTCAGTCTGTTGTGATAACTGACTGTATTCCTGCACATCACAACTGAAGAACTTTTCCTAACAGCAATGTAGGAAACCAAAGCAGTGCCATACATCAGATTTACTTCTTGACCTGCACTAGCAATGCTTACATTTTCAAAAGCCTGTCTGAAGTTCCATTTCTCTTTGTGAGAGCACAGTGCTGATGTACAGACTGAGTTTTACTCTGGACACAAGTACAGAGCCATTTAAGAAGGGTGAGTGTATAAGCCCATGGTATGTGTGTGAGAACAAGAGCCTGCTAAGGCTCTGCAGGTGACATTTTGTACCATCCAGAAATTGCACAGGAAAGAAAATCTGTCAGTCTAAGAAAACCAGCCAACCAACCTGTCTTCAGCTGGTAATTTAATTTAATTACTCTCATCAAGAATAAAATTCAGCCTCCATTGGCTAGCTCAGCTAATGCATCTCTGTAGGCTTGAAGTAAGGAGAGAATCAAAGGAGTCTTACATACACAAGCAAGTAAATTTCACCCCTGCAACAGGAGACAGGTTCCAATCCCTGTTCCAGGGTACTATTTAACAAAAAACTGCTTCTAAGGAATTCCTCTCCTATAGAGCCATAGCATGTCAAAGGACACAATGATGGGATGAGGAGAACAGGGCCACAGGCAGGTTAATTACTGGATGATTAAGTGCAGGGCACAGGCAAACAACATATGCTGGAGTGTGCAATTGTATCCAAGGATCAGGAGAAGCTTGGGAGGGAAGCAAACTGAGGAGGAATTCAGCTTTATGTGGCATTAGCAGTGATAGAACAGCTGCAGTTGTTTGTGGCAGCTAGATGCATTCACACTTACAGTTAATAATAACTATCAAATTCCCTTCAAGACCTGCTGCAATAAGATGAGCAAATAATTATAGCTCAGAACAATCATCTTGAGTCACACTTTGTGTTGTAAAAAATCCCCATGTCAGGCTTTCATGTAATTATGCCCCTGATAAGCAAACGTGAGTCACGAGCTTTGACAGCAACTACAAAAGAGCAGGTTCCTCTCTGTGGTGAGAAGGGCAGAGCAGAAAGACCTCCAGAATTCAGAGGAAGAAAGAGAAAAGGAGGAAGAAATGCAGAACACAGAAGCATCCCCCTAACCTTCTCCATAAGGGAAATTTCCCCCTGAGATCACACAAGTCCAATAAAATCGGACAGCTCTTATTTACTCATGAAGGAGACCAAAACTTTTGCTTGCAAAGATTAAACATCATTTTTCTGTTGACACCAGATATCCTGCTCTCCAAAACCTCCACTGGAATAAAGCTCAGTTTCCTACCACAGGAACTCAAAGTGCTTTAGTTTGGAGCTGCTGAAGGGTGGGTATAGCCATACACTATTTTCTTTAGGTCTTTTAGTGATTCTTTATCTTGAGAGGAAGCATTTTACTATCAACAAGCCATGAATGGCACATCAGCTGCACAGATCAGGAGCAAAGTGCTGTTTGCACATTTACTACAGTGCAATACTCTCGTGCTTGTTGTTTTGGCTCTCCAACAAGGGGGGGGAAAATACAACTGTCACAATTACATTTGGCAGGGATTTTGTTTTTCCTTTCCTCTGTGTTTTTGAATTCTAGGAGTAAATTCAGACATTTAATTAGACTCCAATGCCTCCAAACTTGGCCAGTGGAGAGCTGGGTGAGCCTTGTGGTGTTTGTGTGTATTCAGAATGCATCAAGCAGCTAAATATAGACCTCAGGAAAAAAAGTAAATAAATCACAAAAGATGTAATTAAAGTTCAGTCTTAATTCCACACCATGACAAGCAGGCACTAGTAGGAGTGTTCTTGGTAGGTCTCACAAGCTTGAATTCACCATCAAAACAAAATGGGTCTTATTTTACAAATAAGGCATTCAAATTTTGGCTCCCAAGCAATCAAGAGACATCCCTCACTGTCTCTTTCTGCTCAGCACTTAGCAACAAGCTCAGGAGCATTTCCACCACGGGCCAGGGGCACCAAGCCATCTACATGCAGATCTGCTGGAACATCAGATTCCATGAAGGGCTGTATGACCTGGTGGATGGAGCATCTGAACACAACAAGGGAGAACTTATTTCTATGCCCATCTGCCACAAACCTCTGCCAAGCTGCTCCTGAGGCCCTGGACAAGTGTATCTGCTCCTGTGCAGCTGCAGATGGTAGCTCCTTAAAGTACAGTCATTCCCTTCCAGCTAGGTGCTGTACTTCCATCTCCTCAAAGAGACATAATGACTTCTATTCTGCTTGGAAAGCCTTCCAAGATCTAGGCATTGCTCAAAATTAGGGTCTATGTTTTTATACAGACTACAGAAAAAGGCATTTAATTCCTTAAAACACTACTTTGAGATTGTCCTGCCCTCACAGCCACCAGCTTCCAAGAGCTGCATCTCAAGAAGGGGAGACAAGGGAGAAGATGCTGTGAAACACAGAAGAATTGCTTTGGAAACACTCTCCTCTGGGAATATCTGGTCAGTCATTCCCACTGAGGGCACATCTATGCCACATGGCCTGAGGCCATGAGGTGCTGACCCTGCAGTTTTATTTGGGTACCACAGTACCTAGTGCAATCAGTCCAGCTTAAGATAACTGGCTAAGCACACTCAGTTCTGGAGTTGCTATTGCATGCAGAGCCAGTTTAAACCCCAAGACTCAACAGACAGACTTCCCTTGAACAGCATTTATCTGCAGGCTCTGCCATAACCAAGTAAGATGATGCCAATGCTTTTAACAGGTTTCATAATTCAGCTGTTTTCAGATTTTTTTTACTAGAAATCATGATTTTTCTGAAACATGATTCAAAAAAACCCAAAACAACCTCCCCCCACAGCCTGCAGAAGCCCAACAATTGAAAACAAATCAAATAAAAACCAAACAACCAAACAAAAACACCACATACCCCCGCCCCAGAAAAACTCCAAACCAAACCTACCAAAAAACACCAAGCCAAAAGCTTTCAAAAGCTTTCTGCCATCACACTGGCACACCAGGGCTGATCTACAGAGTCTTGCCCCAGTCTAGAAGCAAATTAAAGGTTACTTACCAGTCTGGGCACAGCAAAAAATGGCTGCTCCTCTAGGGATGGGGCTCTCCAGACCAGCAGGGCTTAATTGACCTCCCCAGCAAGGCAGTGGGATAGTCCCAGAGGTAGCTGCAAGTCCAGACCACCAGGCAAGCCTATGGTGACCACAGAGGTCCAACATCAAGCCAAGAAGTTGTGAGGATCACATCCAGGGAGTGTAGCCAGGGTCAGACACTGCCCCACAGCACCAGGCAAATCCACAGGGACAAGACAGCCAAGAAACAGCCAACATTCTGGGATCTGGGGCTGTAAAAACCAGCAGCCCTCCAGCACTCCTCAAGAAGGGATAACAGCCCCAGGCTGAGCTGAAATAGAGCACCTGGGCTGTGGGCAGGGTGGGTGTTGGCCCCAGGAGAGGCTAATCAGGGTAATTAAGGCTGTTTCTGAGGTCAGGGCTTTGGCACAGGTGTTTTAAAAGATAGAACTAATATTCCCATTATTTCCCAGTTTTTAGCACTCAGCAAATGTGGGACAATTTAAAATACAGATTAAACAATGCTCAGAAATGTTCAACAAGAAAACTGGTTGTATTCTTCTTACAAAATGTTCTTGGTCAGACAGCACTATCCCTTTAACCCCCTTGGAGCAAGGTGGACCTTTCCTCTAATCAGATGTGATTTCATGGACCATAACTGCACCTGGAGAGGAACAACCCCAAGCACCAGCATGCCCTGGGGGCTGCCCAGGTGGAAGGAGGATTTGCAGAAAAGCAAAGTTCACCACCTGCTAGCAATGTACCATTACTGCAAAGAAGGCCAACAATAGCCAGGGCTGTTGGGAGAAATGTTTCCAGCAGGTTGAGGAAAATTATCTTGCCATTTTGTTCAGCATTTCTGAGGTCACAGTGCTGCATCTCAAAAAGTGGAGATAAGGGGAAAGATGTTTAAGACTTTCCATCCTTGGAGATACCTTGGATTAAAACCAATCCAGAGGTCTCCAGAAAGGGAGAGAAGTTCCCTATCCAAGTATTTTTGTCCAAATTGAAGCAGCACTGTCCTGAAAACCCCCAGACTATGACTTCCATCTCCACTGTTCAATAGTTCTTTTTCATTCCCATGAGGAAAATAACTATGTTCACATGGATTATAAGCATCAGGGGATTTTTAAATGAGGACTAGGAAGAACTGAGAGTCTAATATTTAAACACAAAACTGATCTGTTTAAGTTCTGCTGTTTATCCTACTTGCTTTCTCAAACCATGACTCCAACCACAACCTTTTCTACCATCAAGATAAAAGGTGGCTTCCTGCACTGCCATCTCTTCTATAAGCTCAACAAATAAGTTGTTAGATATGAAGTATGAATCTAACAAACTACTGCAGTGCACACCTTACATGCTCAAAAGGGTAATCAAGTCTAGTGCTGCTGTGTTCATTATTCCACTGGCTGAAATACCAGAGGTCTGGGCACTCCAACCCTTGACTCTAAATAGGGTGTTTAATAAAAAAACCCTATTTAGCATTTTGGCAACACCCCACCAGGACTCTGAGCCAGCTAACACCACCTTGAAATCATGTCAGCCATATATTTTTTCACAGCCATACCTCAGCCACACACCTAGCAGAAAAAGCTCCATATCAATTCAGCATGTGATTGGGTTTACTCCCTGTCAGCTGGTTAAGATGGACTGGATTCTGATAATTTCTGTTTCATAGGAGGAACCACAGTGCTAGCCAGTAATTAGCAAGTTTTATCAGTGCTGCGTGCTCTTACCCTGAAACAGCCCCCAAGAGCCCAATTTAGAGACATATATCTCACTTGTTAATACAGATTTAGCCTCCTAAATTATTCCTTTTTCCATAAACAGCCAGCACTAGAGCCCCGAGGCACCATAAGTAATTAACATAGATGTATTTTTTAACTATTTTTGTAGGCACATATTGCCAGAAGTCAGGACACTTTCTGTAGATTTGCATTCATTATGAGATACATTTCTGGATGTCTCCGAAAATGAACATGAATGGAGACAGTAGAGAAGCAGACAAAAAATAGAAAACAATCAATAAAAATCCATGGAAAGTACAAAGCTTGTAAAGATAGAAGGTGTCTGGTAAAATGATGTCTGTTAACAGAGGAAGTCAAAGTTCTCAGCTCAGAGTGCTGCTTCCCTAGACAACAAACTGAAACCTCTGTTTTTGCTGACATTAGGAAATTGGTTTTTATGCTTATCCTTGCATCACAAGTCCCCCAAAAGTCAAAACACCCTCTGCCTCCAACTCATTTCTGCCTTGTCCTCTTTTTTCTCAAATGGTATTAGATGAGAATCACTCCTTGAGCTGGTAGAGATAATGATGCATCTGACAAACAGTGTCACAGGGTCCAACAGATCAAAACATGACATTAAAATTGTCTCCTACCTTCCTACTCCTGCCCATTAGGACTTGGAAGTGATACTCATTGTTCTAATGTATGTCTGCACAACTCTGGCTTAGTAATGTACCCCATGGATGATCACAGAATGATAGAATCACAGAATGGTTTGGGTTGGAAAGGAGTTTCAAGGCCATCTAGTCCAACCCCCTGCAGGGACATCTGCAGCTAGATCAGGTTGCTCAGAGCCCTGGACAGCCTGACCTGGAATGTTTGCAGGGATGGGGCTTCTACCACCTCTCTGGGCAACCTGGGCCAGGGTTTTACCACCCTCAGTGCAAAATGATTAGATCTAAAATCATTAGGTGAAATGTTTATGGATAAAAACTTAAATGCATTCAAAAATGTATCTAGAACAAATATATTGCTTTTCAAACACAGACTGGCCACAGATAATATGCTCCCAAGAACACTAATATTTCTGCATGGCTTTTTTCTTTAATCTAGCAGGACAGTCACTGATGCAGTCCCACACTGCATGAAACAAAAGGTGACTAACCACAACATCACTAAGTGCCTGTGCTCTCCAACTGTAAGGTCTGGGAGTGTCTGGCACCTGGGCAGAGAAGCAAAGGAGCTCACCAAGTCCTCTCAGCCATCACAGATAATGTGTCGAGTTCTCATCAGTTTATAGAGGAGGTGGGAGGTCTAACATTTGTGACTGGGCATAAAGGAGCAATTTCACATCTGAGGGCTCTATAAAGGACGGTTATGTTGCTAGGAGACAACATGGGGTGTTTGTTTGCATGCTAGCTGTGGAAAAGAGCCCTCTTGCCTCAGGTCGACTTTTCAGATCCTAGTCTGAGGACTGGGGAATAGCTCAGGAGGTATCAGAGGACTGGAGATCAAGTTAACAGAAACAGCAGTGAAATTAGCAGGGTGACGCTGGAGCCCAAGCTGTCACTGATAGAGAAATCTGCTTTTCAGTCACAAAATCATGTGCTTGAAAAGAGAAAGAATGAAGGAGTTAATTTATAAGTTTTTGTCAGTAATTAATAAACAAAGGCTTGAATGTGCCTACATTTATCTTGTGTGATCAGAAGTGGTTGGTAACTCACATCATTTAGACAGATTGGTGCACTCTATAAGAATAAACATTTTCTTCTACTGTCTGAGGCCTTATCAAAAAAATCGTGAGAGATAAATTAAGGTTTTGTTCATTTATGTCTGTTGTCTCAGTCATATGCCACAATGTACAGAGTCTCCTTGCAATCATAGTATCATAACACACTTATGTGACACACATTATGCTCCTGTGAACTCAAGGCTAGGCCTTAAGATCAATAAAACCATTGGAATCCTCTTTGGAACCTATAATTGAAATGTATTTTGCTCTGAAGTGGATGAAAATGTTTGTAAGTGCCATTACTTGTAGCAATGCAGGCTGAATTGTGTCGGGCTCTGACATACCAGATGTAACAGAACAAAACAGCAGATTTCATTTCCCACCATCCCTCTACCTGTGCTCCCCAGAGCTCAGGAAACCACCAGGTAAGTCCCTTGAGGAACTGTGTCTCCAGGAACTCCCATAAGAGCACCTCTGCCCCACCAGAGACTCAAACCCAGCCTAAAGCTGAGCCTCAAAGTAGGATGCAAGCAAAACCCAGTCCATTCAAATAGCTCCTGATTATTGCCTCCTTCAGTGGAACTCAATCAACCTCAAAACACATTATCATGACTAGTTGCTTAATTCCACAGCCAGGGTAAGGCATCATTCCTAAATTTAGTTATAAGGGTCATAACATCAGTGAGGAAATCTATTTCCCATTCCATTTGACCCTGCTCAGCTAATATTTGTGTGTGTTCCTGGAATAAGCAAGAAGATCTTACAAAATGCTTCAAATAGCTGCAACAGAAGAAGGGGTGATATCATTGCTGAGAATAACAGTCCTGAGATGTGCATGGTCTAAAATGTAGACAGCACAAGAGTGAGCTGGGAAGCAAACTTCACTAAATCCTTACACTCTCCTACCACTGAATGGAACTGGAGCTACATGAACAAGAGAAAGCTGATGTTAAGCAGCATAAAGAGCAGGTTATTTACTTCCCCGAGCATGTAAATTTGATTTCATATGAGATTACACCCCTGACTTCCTTTGCAATGTATTAAAGATCTTTTTTAACCATCCAGATTTAGGCTTTTATTACTCCTGCCTGAATCAGCCACACCAATCAATTAAATCACCCCAAAGCGTGGCGCACTGTTTGGAAACTGAAGGGCAGAGACGAGAGAAGTTTTGCTCAGACACACACAGTGAGACTGGAAAACTCAGCAAAGTTTTGACACAGAGGGAGCAACTTCAAACAGCAGCCCAGCACAAACTCCCAGCGCTTACCAAGCTCCTCCCTCAATCCTAAACTATACTCGGACGACTGAGTATGAAAACTGGGAGTCAATACAATTTCCAGCGATTCGCCTCCACGCAATTACTCCTTCCCCCTCCCCATTCCACACCGCTCTGCTTCCGAACCAGCCCCCGCCACTCCCCGCTGGACCGGAGGGAGATGCTCAGGGGTGGCTCTCCCGGGGGATGCCCCCCGCCCGCCCTTCCCCTCCCCGCTGCTGCCCGACCCGAAGCCGCCGCTTCCCCGGCGGCTCCGCAACCCCTCCCCGCATCTCCACTCGGCCCCGCAGACACTCACGGGCGGCGGGGCTGCGGCGGGGCGGCGGGGGCTTCACGGGACTGCCCGCCCCCCCCTCCTCCTTCTCCTCCTCCTCCTCCTCCTCCTCTTCCTCCTCCTCCTCCCCGCGGAGCTTCAGCACCGCGGCCAGCGGCGAGTCCCTGAGCGGGGCGGTGGCGGTTGCGGGAGGGGGGGGCTCAGCGCTCACCCGCCCCGGGGCGCGGCGGGGCCGGCTCAGGGCCGATGGGACAGAGCCCATGGCCGCTCTGCGCTGCCTCTGCGCGGGCACCGGCCCCGGCACGGCCGGAGAGCGGCTCCCCTGGCCCCACCTCCCCGCTCCCGGCGCGGCCGAGCCCCGCCTCGCCGGGACGCCGCTTCCCCCCCTCCCGCAAAAGAGCGCGGAGAGGCAGGAGCGGAGGAGCGAACTCCGAGCGGCTCCCGCATGCCCGGGAGTGCGGCTCATCCCCAGCAAGGGGTGTCTGCTGCGGGGTGCGAAGGAGATGGGCATGCGAGACTTCCCCGCACCCAGGTACCGGGGTTTGGAAAGCTCATAGAATCACAATCTGGAAGGGACCTCTGGAGATCATCTCTCGCTAAAAGCAGGGTCACTCAGAGCGGGTTGCCCAGGATCTCGTCCAGGAGGGCTTGGAATCGAAATCTTCTTTAGAGGAGAAGACTCCACAACCCTCTGAGCAGCCTGGGCCAGTCACCCTCGCAGCAAAGGAGTTTTTCCTCGTGGTACCTTTGTGCTGCTCTCCATCTCTTCCTAAGGGAGTGGGAGTAAATTTAGTGCTTTTTACTGCTTCTTTTAATCTTGTCGTTCGATATTGTCTCCTGGGACCAGTAACAGGGTCACCTTGTCACAGAGGAGAAAGCAAGTTTGGTGGCACACAGTGGACTCAGTGCTTGGCACCCCACTCTAACTGACCCTGCCTTTACCAAGGGATTGGACTAGCTGGTCTCCCCACCACAACTATTCCAGTATATTAACCATTTACAGCATCGCTGACTGTACTATATTTACAGATTATAAGTGTGGAGTTTACTATAGATATAGTCACTGCCTATAACAGCATCACAAATCCAGGTGCAGTTCTCAGCTGCTGTTTCCAAAGCTGACTTAAATTCCTATCTGTAAAATGGATATCATAAAACTTCACCAGGGCACTGCAAGTTGTACAGGCACTTCAGGACCCTGATGGGATGAGATACAAATTTCCTTTGGAGTGTAAAATGACAGCAAAATACAGACACATTTTCCTGAGCATGTTGTCTCTGTTTCCTCACATGACCCTTCAGCAGTACCAATTAGCAACACCAAATAACAACCAGCTTCATCTCCATCGAAAAGAGAAGTTGAGTAACTGCAGCCTGTTATCCCACTTCTCTTTCATGCCTGGAAAGAATCTGCCTGGTCCCCAAACAGTTCTGCTCCTCAGAGCTGACTGCTGCCAGCTGCTTCACTCTCTTCTTGTTGTGCTCTCACAGTGAGATCCCAAAACAACCCAAGGCTGACGTAATAAACTGTGAATGGGAATTTCCTTCACTAGGGCAGGCTGCCTTTGCTGGATGAAAACAGAGCCACTAATGCACCTGGAAACAAGACAGCAATGCATATGCAGCCTGATCATTCTGACCCCCTGCAATTTTTTGCAGTTTTTTGTCTCTGCTCTCTACCTGTTACTTTATTCTTGATCCTCCTTGCGGGGAAGACAGTTCAGCACAAAGCAGCACATGTCAGGCAGAAAACACGTCTTGCTCCCTGGGGATGTTGCTTGATTAGGAAGGGCTTTTCATAAGCATGAGAAGATGAGACTGGAAATAGAAAGTATTTGCCTCTTCTAAACAACCCTGTTTCCCCATTCTCCTCAGTTTTGGTATGTGGTAAGGGAAAGTCTGGTTTATGTGAAATACATTTTCAAAAGAATAATGCCTGAAATGGAAGGATTAAAAAGAATGAATGATGTACAGCATTGAAGAATTTTGAAATACAAGCATAAATTAAGAATTAAAGATAAATTTAAAAAACATTTGCTAGCCCAACGTGAAGCCAAATCACACACAGGCATCGTAATTCCATCTTTAACTGTACAATTCTGCAAGAGGGTTTTTTCCTCACAGCATCACCAGCAAACTCTAAATGAAGGATTTCCACACAGTCCCTTCAGGCAGCTACAGACACCTACTAGACAAGCCCTGAAGGAACAGCCTGAACAATAACAGTCTGTTTCTGAACTGGACCATCTGGGATTTTAAGGGAATACGAGACAAATACTCGTTTTTGGTGAATCACCAGCTAAAAGCTGCCTCCCAGTCACCATGCCAACATAACATCAGGAGCAGCTACTGCAGAGTTAAAGACCGAGGCAATTTTTTTTTTTTTTTTTTCCTGAAATGCCAAAGTGGATGAAATTGGGATCTGCCACAACACATGGTGCAAGTTTTGATTCTGAAATGATCTTCTGTTGTTGTATTTCAGCTTAAAGGAAAGTAAGGCTTATAGGATAACTGACTTCCTTGTAATTGTTTAACTCATTATCAGATTTGTCTGAATCTAAAAGGGTAACGTGCTCAAAGATGCAAAGCTAATGCAAGTTTCCTGAAAAGATTTGTAGGAATGAGACAAGACCTCCTCACCACTGTGGGAAAGATGGCAGCATCAGTTTATTTCTCAGCAGGCATCAGCCTCTAAATTCAAGTCACAGATTGGCAGGAAAGGAGGACTCCTGAGTTCATGGAACAGTTAACACTAGGGATACCCTCCTCCCTCCAGTCAGCTGCCAGGACTGAACCTGTCTGCGACCACACCAATTGCCAGCAGAGAAGGAGAGATTCGAGCTGCAAAGGGATTCTTTTCCCCTCAGCCAGGTGACAAACGTTCTGCCAGGAGCTTGGACATTTCATCCTGTGGAGGCGAAGGGAGCAGGACCAGCGGACACCTGACACCAGAGGCAGAGGAGCAGCATTGCTCAGCAACCAAAGAAAGTGTGGGGGAGGAAGGCTAATGGGAGGGGAAGAACAAAGGGCCCTCACGTTCTGCTCCACCCACAGCCCAACCATTTTCATGACAGTTACCTGGAGAAGCACCAGAGCATATACTGTGTGTATTTGTATATAGCAGAGTGGCTGGGGTTGACTAAAGAGGCTTCCAAGCAGCAAGGCCAGGTCCTCAGCACAAGGTGGACAGGACCTTAGCATTCTAGCTCCATCTGCTGCTTTTCCCTCTCCTCAAGAATACAAACTGCATCTTCCACCTTTAGTCTGATATTAATCTCCCCCCCCCCGCCCCCCCGCTTCCATTACCAGCCTTGAGGCTCAGCAGCAAACCCACAATTAGGCTATTTGACAGAAATAAATCCTCTGGCCAGTGCCATCTCCCCAGCCTGTACAGCTCTGGAGCACTCCCACCCTACTGCCAGCAGCCTTTTCACACTGACACATCATGCAATCATCTGGTCTAAGTTTTTCAGCAAATGGCATCTGTCTACATGAATTGACTTATAATTTCATTTACCCTGAAAACCACTTAAAATGTGTTTTCTAGCCTTTGGCAGGTCTGAATGATTTGAAGACAAATGTTCACACTCTCACAGATGAAGCAATTGGGATATATCTATTTAGAACATGTACTTACTGCTATTGAAGTGGTTGTTGGGTTTTTTTAATGCCTGATTTTCAGATCACTGTGGACCTTTCCCCCATGTATTGTAAAACCAGTTTCAAAATTAAAAGATACTTCCATCTCCAAAGCTGGAATTTATTAAAAAAATGGTAAAAAGCAGTTGAACTCAATAATTTTTTAGGTCTGAGTAATTTAAGGAGCCCTTTTCTGGAGCACACAGGCCACACTCCAAGCACCTGCTCCCCTCTCTAAACAACCATTTCTCATTTCCTTTATTCCCAGGTACCTTCCCAATGATGTCATGAAAAAGGCATCAGGAATCACTTAACTGTTTCTCATCAGGAGTAACATTTAGACATTGTAAAATAAGCTGAGGCAGGTGTGGGGTATTTAAATACAAAGTCTTTAGGCACTTACGCAAATAGGCAAGGTTAGATAACTAAGAAGACTTTTAAAAAGGCATTTTCTGATACTTCAATCTGACTCCTAAAGCAGGAGGTTGTAAACTATGATTTATATGTTCTGCCTGTGTGTTACCCTGCAACATCTCATCTATATATTACTGTCTTTTCCACAGCTGTATTAAATTCAGAAGCAACAATGACCTCACATGTTATGAACCATTCTTTCCCCTAACAATCTATGACCTAGATGCATATTACACTCATGAGGTCAGAGACTCATAATGGCTAAGAACATAGCAGTGTGGGTTCAATAATAAATCTTGGCTAATAAAGAGAATTATCTATATTGCAACTCTTTGATCTGAGACAGTCCTTTACGTGTTTAGCTACGTGAGCATCAAACAGGATACAACAACTCTGTGTTCTGCACGTGTAATTTCAGACTGAGGACAAACAAGCCAATACCCACAAAGTAGAGGATGCAAATGCTTGGAAGATTTTGGAAAACTGACAAAAAGGGGGATAAATAACAAAAAAAGAGCAAAGATATATTGCAAAGACAGTTCTGTCACTGGATGTTTTCCTACTGCCTTTTTTTTTTATAGCTGCTTGTATTATAAAATAAAGCTTTTGTACATTTGTCTTCCTGAGCTTTCCATTTTTTGTGAACTGTGAAATATCTGAGAAAAACTGAAACATCATCCTGATCTTACACTATGATATCAAAATGCCATAACATAATGTTCTAGTTAAACAGCACTGGTAGCATTAATGGATGTCTTTCCTTTGAAGAAAAGTAATATTTCAAGGTGGTGGCTCTCCTCCAAGATCAGAATTCCTGCACTAATTTCTTCAAATATTTACAGTATCCAGCATCAAGTCATTTGAAATTCTGTGCACACAAGCAAGAACAATTCTCTGCTTAAGTATATCAATGTTAGCTACACATACAAACAAACAACATGTACCCAGTATGAACAGACCACAGAAACTCAGCTACACCTTTACACTTGTAAAGCCACGATGTACTTTTGGTTCATCCCTAATCAGTACCATAATAAACTAAATAACAGTTACCCTGGCATTAAAACTCACTAATGTTTCTCTTTCAAGACTATCTTGTTACTTGATTTTTGACATAAGCTTGATGAGGGATAGCAGAGGATGCCAGAGACCTGAAGCAGGCAGCCCAGAGTGACTGTGGAGTTTGCTCCCTGGAGAGATTCCAAACCTGCCTGGACAATGTGATCCTGGGCAACCTGCTCTGGGAGACCCTGCTTTGGCAGAGGTGTTGGACAAGATGATCTCCAGAGGTTCCTTCCAATCCCTACCAGTGTGTGATTCTGCAGTGGGGAAAGCAGCAGTGCAAGAGAAGTTCAATTAAACCAAGAAACCCCTCTGCTTTGTCACCTGGGACTATTGCCATAGTGAAATGCTTTTTAAAGGCAGCAGCCTAAGAAACACTTGCCAATTATTTGAGCTGAAGTGGATGTGCTGGGCCTGAGTGTTCATGACACCATCCCACCCTCTGGGAGACTCCAGTGTGTCAGAAAAGTACAGAGAAAGACAGGGAAAAGAAAGATAATAAAAATCAGTAACAAGTAGAGTGTCGTCTCTCATTTGTTAGGCAGGAACATGGATGAAGTAAAAGCTCTTCCCCACAGGATTCTCATTCACAGTGCTCACCAAGCTTCTGACACCAGACAGTTTTTACCCTTGATCCCACTCTAAGTGCAGAGAACAACCAGAGATTCTCACAAAACAATAACTTACTCTCAACTAAATATTTAACATGAGCAAAAACCATTGTTAAGGGGAGCTTTCTAGTAAAATTACTCTTTCATATCTCTGGTCTCCAGAGGAAACTCACTGAACTTGTTTTTCTCCAGGTTAATGTGGGTCCTACAGCTGGCATATAAGGCAGAGAAGGTTATGTTATATATAGCTATTCTCCATAGGAATAATTCCCTTTTAATCTCCAAGGGAAACAACTTTTCCCCAAGGTACAGTTAAATCTTTGCAGCAGGAAACTATTAGCTTTAAATTTGGTGGAAATTTCAACCATTTATAAGGATTAACAGCACTGATGACTTCAGCAGGAAAGAATGAAGAGTTTCATTTTTAAAGGTGCTCCTGCAGTTGGAATAAACTGTTAATTTAGACTTCAAAGCACAGGATCTTTCAGCATGCACCTTATAAAGTGCCTGTTGACTTCATATGACAAGTACCTTCCCTTTTTATCCCATCTGAAACTTCAAGAATAGGCACAGTGAATTTTTATGTGAAAAGTCCACTTTAGCAGTAGTTCCTTTGTGTGAGTAGATTCTTGCTTACATGTTTCATTTAGCAAATTCTTACTGAAAATTGACATCTTTGCTTGTGAAGAAAACAGGTGATTGGACAGTATCATGGAATCCTGTTCTGTAAACTTCCTGGCAAAATTCTCCTATCATGGCTTTGGGGTAAATTATAATTCCCTGCCAGATGTCATTTGCTTCTTCATTTCACTGGCTACACAATACTGCATTATATCATAGCCACAGCTAAGCATTCACAACTTTGAATCTGAACACAGGATTAAAAAAAAATGACTTACAATATGGTAAAAACAGTTGGTTACAGCTAAGCTTGCATCTGTAAGGTACTGCACACCCTGGCTTCAGTCCAACAAAGTGTAGAAGCTGTAGTTCAGTTTTCTTTATTGTTAGATCTGCTACTGAATCATCTACAGTTTGCACCAGTCATCAACTGACCCTGAACAAGGAGGAAAATGCAAAAGGATCAGTTTGAGAAAGATGTTTGGTATTAGGGAATCCAGACCAGACAGTGCATCTTCCTTCCCTATGGATTTGAAAAGAATGCTGTTTGACTGCTGATCATACTGATATTCCACACATTATTTGCTACTCTTTTTAGCCAAAGGGCTAAGGCAGAGCTATCAGCAACCTCAGAACATATCCTGAAACAAAACCCAGGCACTACAGCTCAAAGGCTGCAGAAATGGCATCAATGATTAAGAGAGCTGTAACAGGGAAGGCATGGTGACAGTTGTGCAAGGTGTTAATAATTGATGGTGGCTCTGTTTCAAATGCTGCCTTTTTCCACAACTTTGATTATGCTTATTACAGTGAGAGCATTACATCACCTACCACACGAGCATAACTTTGTTACCTTTGAAATAAAAGCTGCCAGATAATACACAACACAAAGCTACAGAAGGGAGGGGAGTACACAACACTGTGGAATTGGGCACCTGATTTTCATTTCTGAGTTGAAAAAAACCATTTCCCATCATTCACTAAGATGCAGCAGCAGTTCCCTTCTGTGCCTCATGCTTTTCTGTAGTCATCCAAAGCCTGGGGAGCTGCACTGCAAGCTAGAAGACTGGTATTCCAGCCTCCTGCCCTGCTTCTGTCACCTAATTTTTGTGTGCCATTTGTCCCTAATTAAAAGTCCCAGTGACTTCTCGACACACATCACACTTGAGTTAGTTCATCCACACGTTCTTTGCAGCATCATATTTGCACAGATCAGCTGCTTGTCCTGCTTAGAGTGAGACCCCTACTAATTCTGTTCAGTGATTTTGCTTTTCAGCTCAGTTCTGAGTGCACTGTCTGAAGTCAGCAGCCTGTTTTCCCATGCAGTGTCTGCTGGTGGCAGTGACAACACCCCAGGTTCAGAGTCAGTACCAACGTAGCATTGGTAGCATCAGTAGCACTGATTACGTGAAAATTTAAATGCTAAATGAGACAAGCATTTGTCAAGACCAATATAGAAAGATACAGACAGTGAGTGCATCATTCACCTTGGCAATGAGCCACACTAGACTATCTTTAAAGGTTCTCCTTTCCCCATTGCTGCTTCTCTGTATTTCTGGGTCTCCCAGATGTGCACCTCCACTTATATATCCACATACACACATGAACATATGCAAATATATTTCTTTGTTACACACAGTTGAAGGAGATTACTCATAGGTAAGCCAATTTACATAAGCAGCATTTGCAAGTAAAACATCCCAGCCTCTTGCAAAACATCAGCCCAACTGATCCATCTCTGCAAGCAGTGTGCAAACCCTCACTCCACAACTGCAGTCTTTTAAATCTTCCTTTAAATCTGTCTTTAGACATTAAATCATATCCAGTATGAAGTCTAATTATTTCCTGAAATTCCCCTTTTCTGTCATCAGGCACATATTATCTAGCAAAAGAACTGGGGGCAAACACTATAACATACAGAATCTCTGACTTCTGTAGCAGTTGTATATTATGCCTGAATAAAGTTTAGTTTTTACAGGTAGATAGATGTTCATAAGAGCACAACAACTGAAAGGAATAACCTGCAACTGGTAGAGTGAGGACTCTGCAATATATCAATATGCATCTATGGAGTAGGAAAAAAACATTCTTAATGCATCAGTGGTAGAAAAAGGTACTTGGAATATATTACTTACAATCCACTGACCCAAGGGCTGCAACAGCAGTTAGAACACGGGCAAAATACCTTTTGTGTTTCCCAGGACCTGTTGCATTAGCAAACAGAGGAATTACAAGCAGCAGAAGCATATGGAACACCAAAGGTGAATATTCGTGTGTCACATGCAAGATACTCTTCTCAGTATCACTTTCCAAGGTTATAAATGTCCTGGTTTGAGCTAGAACAGAAGCAATTGTCCATTCAGTGATTGTCAGCTCAGCCTCTTCTAAGTCACTGCACTCTCTGAAGTTAACAGCAGATTTTTGCAGACAGCCTCTGCTGCTGGCAGTGGTAATGCTCTGTGTTTGCAGTTACTACCAAGGACTAAGGGGTGCAGAAAGGCTCTTGCTCATGTGCTCCTAGAGAAACCAAGGTCATGGCTAAATCTTGAGTCCCATCTTAGGGGTGCAACAAGTGAAAGGAGGGTAAGAAAAAGGCTGCAATAAAAGGGTTGCAATTGTGGGGAGCAGTAGACAAAGAGACCCAAAACCTGCTCAACAGTGTTCCATTCCACGTACATTATACTTGGTGTAAAGTTGAGGGGACACAAGGATCACATTCTTCTGTGGTTGACACCTGAGCAGGACTCTGGCCCTTCTGCCTTAGACCCTGATCCATGTTCCTGAAGCCAGTTCCAGAATCCTGTTCCCATCTCAGTCCAGTCTGAGACTTTCTCAGTGACTGCCCTGCAGCATCAGTCATGACAGCAGCAGCAGCACCACCCAGGAAGTCCAAGATGGATTTTATCAATATAATTACTTTTATTTTCATTTTTACTTTTCAATTAAGTAGTTTTAGATTTATTTCCCAACCATGTATCTTACCCTTCTTCCCTTTCCCTTTGGGAAGGAAGAGGAAGGAGTTAATACAGAACATTTGTCAGTTGGTTAGTGGCCAGCACAGCTCAACTCATGGCAATACAATTGTAAATTAACTTGGGAGAATGAGAATCCTGAAGGCTGCCATGGGTTATTATTTTTTTTTTAATGGTGATTGTGTTTTCATTTGTTTTGTTTTGGGGTTTTTTTTGTTGGTTTGGGGTTTGTGTTTTGGTTTTTTGTTTCATTTGTGATTTTGTTTTCTTTTTTTTTCTGGTTTTTGTTGTTGTTTGGTTTTGATGGTTTGTTTTCTCAAGTGTTTTAGAAATAAAAGAATCCTCGTAAAGTGATTCCCAGACAGAGTGTTTCTCCCACTGACTATAAAAACACTCATCTGGCAGCCAGAGAGACAGAGGTCACAGGAGAATCTGTACTTTTCCACTGGTTAAAAGCAAGGGGCCAGGTGCTTTGTGCCTCCCCTGCAGCCAGAGTGAGCAGTTGCCTGGTAACTTCTCCCGAGCTGTTGCTTATTAATCACCCAGACATGCAGGAATACAAAGCTGACCACTTCCACTCATCAGCCCAAATTGCTCCCAGCAACACCATCGTTTACAGTAGTTCAGGAAGCTTAACACTGAATTTTGTGGAACTGAGGTATGGGCTCGCTCATATGGTTTTAGGAGCAGAACTTTTATAAATAGAAAGGAAACAATGCAAGTTATTTATATGTCACATACAAAAGGCATAGTCCACAAACCAAGCATCAATGATTAGCAATATTTACCTCTTCACAGGGCACCAGGTAGTGTCTTGGACTCAACAAGCACCAACTGACAGAGCTGTATGATGTGGTAATTTTCACAGGAGTTCTAAGTGTCCCCCAAACTGAAGTGATTCTGGGCTTGGGACAGCCCCATTTCTCTTCAGTAAAAATGTATCTTCACTCTACCACAGGATAAAAACAATCTATACATTTCCTCTTGCAGAAATGAAACTCTTCCAAATATACTGTTCAGTCATATTTAAGATAATAAATGGTGCAAATAATTGTCATTAATCATTCCCACCCAGCCACAAACCATGTCCATACACAGACCTTACTTCAGACTAGACAAGTTCCTGTTTCACTCCTTAGACCTGGAAAAAAGATCTTGAAAAGTGTCCATAAATTTTAAGATAAATTCTCTGCATTTCCCAGAATCTCTCTACATTGGGCCTGAAATCATGGCCAATTTATCAATCAATTTTAGCAGCATCAGAAATCATCCTCAAATATGTTCCATAGAACAAATGCTTCATACCACAAGAAAATGCTTGTAGCAAGTGCTAGTAATGCTGCAGCCCAGACTCTTGCTCCCAGGCACACCCTCTGGAGACTGTTATGTGACTATTTAAAAACCCCCCATCATAACTGAGTACCTGACACAGCTCTGACCCTCTTGAAACTGATAAGGAAAAGCTGCAAGAACAAAACCAGGCAGACTTACCTGTTCTTGACAAAAAAAAATATTAAAAAGAAAACAAAAACAAATCCAACAGAAGTTGTATCTTTAAGTGTCCATAAAGTTATGAACATATGCTGCACAATGGCTTGTTAAAGTAACTGAACACAAGAATGAAAAACATCCTGCAATCAAATGGCAAAGTTGATTAATTAATTGCTGGGCAACTCCACAAGGATAAAACATTAAAAGCCAACAGTAAGCCAGAAATCTCCTTCCATTGTACATGGTTAAATATAATGAATCCTGAGAAAGGGAATAGATATTGGCAATAAAACATTTTGTGTTTTCATGTATTTTATTTATTTCCTTACAAATGTTAGTCAAACATGGAAACATCCACCACAGTAATTCTCAGATCAATACAAAATCTTGGTAACACTGAAACTAAGGCAAACCACACCTGTCTGAAATACTTTGAGTTGTAAGCTACAAATCTTTACTCTCATATTATGAAGGCTTAACAGCATTTGGATGCACAGAAACTGTCTTTAGAGTGATGTCTGCAGACCTCTGAGTCATGAATCAAAATGCCTTCCTGAAAAAATAACCCAAAAAAAAAACCCAAACACAACCAAAGGAGGAGGAAGTCAGGCAATATATTTTTTTTTTCCCCAGAGATAATAACATCCTAAAGGAAAAAGAATCTGTGTTGTCAGAAGCCCAAAAAGAAACCAAATAGTTTATCTTTCCCTCTGAAAAGTTGCTTTTGAGTCAAGATCTGCTTTTTGTCTCTCAAGAATGAAACCCCTCTTCAGTACAGGACTGTTTTCAAAACACTGAGTGAAGCAGAAATAAAGTGCACACACTGGAACATGTATAGACTCTTATTCAGGAAAAACAAAACCAACAAAACAACACAATAGAGCTGCACTGGCTGGAATTTTAAGTGTTCTGATGAAATGACTCACTTCTGGGAAATGAAGTGTTTAGGGTCAAAACCAACAGATGATGTTCCACTCAAATGTAAGTTAAAAAAAAAAAGGAGAAAGATTTGCAGTTGCTGCATTTAACAAAGGTGGAGAAGGAAATGGGGACAGAAGACAGACCATGCAGAGTCACTGCCATAGACTGCTGCCATTCCATTTAAACATCACAGTGCAGATCACCTATCCAGAACAAGCCAAAAACATCATGGCTCCTGGAAGGGGTGGGGGGGGAAAGACTCTTTCCCCCTTAATAGGCCACAGCAAGAAGTTCTTGCTCTATTTTGAGCTAAGACCCAGGCAGCAGAAGGCAAAAGGATCTAGGACAGTGGTTTCTTCAGCCCCTTCCTCAACTACTCCTTCCTCTCCTGGTGAGGAAAGGCAAAGCCTGGGCTGGGAGCCCATTCTGCACCCTGCTCAGCCCCACAGGGACAGCAGGCACCTGGGATTCCTCTTCAAAGGCACTTACCCATGGAAATCACTGGAGTAATGAATTATAGAAGCACAAGATGCAGTGGACATAACTTAGAATTATTTTTTTGTCCATCATGAAAAGCCAGGACAAAATAAAAGCACCGATTCTTTAGTTTATAGAAATTTTCCTATGTAGAAGTTGCCTGCAGAATCAGTCAGGTTTTTATATCACAGCAGAACGGATGGAGCCAAGATTTACTCCGCGGTGAGTTCTCCAAGCTATGCAGGGCAGCTGCCGCTCGCATGGAGTACAAAGAGCTCCGCTTAGTGGTGGCAGCGCAGTCTCCGCCGACGCGGCTCGAACGCCAGCGTCTGTCGGGTGTTGTACTCCCCCGACACGAACCAGGTCTGGTCTGTAGGTCCTCACTTGCCAAATAGCACTGCAATGCCTCTGCTAGACGTGTATCTGACGAGCACAAGTCCAAGAGAGCTGCACCTCAAGGCCAGAGGAGCCAAAGGCAGCTGAGCACTGGAAGCAGCCACTGTGAAGAGCTTTCAGGGTTCTCCAGCAGAGCAGCTCATGGGTCTGTGAGCACAGCCCGAAGCAGTGTGTGAACAAATGACCCCAGATCAGTATCTGCCCGTGCTCTGAAGAGCAACCTCTGTGTAAAACAGGCTGTGAGCAGACTCAGGCCATAAACAAACACCAAAAATGCAGAAGAACCTGCAGACTGGCAGCAACAGAATAACTATCATTCTTCCATGTTATCAACCAGACCCTTGGGATCATCAAGTCCAACCATTAACCCTACTCCACAAAGTTCACCCCTAAACCATGTCCCTCAAAGCCACACCCTGAAACACATCCAGGGATGGTGACTCAATCACCTCCCTGGGCAGCTTGTTCCAGTCTGAGCACTCTTCCAGTGAAAATTTTTTCCTAATGCTCAGTCTAAGCCTACCCTTTGCAGCTGGAATCCATCCCCTCTTGTTCTATCACTAATGACCTGGAAGCCAAGATTTCAGCTTACAAATTCAGCATTCTCACCAGCAATGCACCTTTCCTGAAGGGGAGATCCTTGTCTTTTAGCAAACACCAAAATCCACCCTCAGCCATAAGCCAAGAGCTTGATTCAGACTTACATATATGTAATAAATGTACCTTGAAAGCCTTCACAGATGACAACTGTATCCATTTATATTTCAGGTCCTTCTGAAACAAAAATCAGAGCTTCCAAACCCCCCTGATATCTAGCACTCCTCCCCATGGTGGGAGGCTGGGTGAAACTGGGGATGAAGGAGCTGGTAAGCAGCCATTCTTTACTGTAGTTCTGGGGAGCACTGGGGAGTCCCCTCTGTTAAATGCTCCAATGAAACAGCAAAACACACCACCTAATGTACATAAAAACAACAGACATTCATCAAATTTCCTGGAAAGGGCAGTCTTGAGTTCCCAGAATTCTTTACAGAGTCCAAACAGGTGTAACAACATCAGGGTGTGGGTCTTTTCCCTCTCCAGGGGTTGCTCAGTCTTCCTCACACCGTGGTCACAGGGTCAGCTCATCCACCCCTCCTGGGATGTTTCATAGAAGGCCAATCTAAATTAGTTCCCAGGTGTTTATCATCCTCTTCTGTGCTTATCTTGACATCTTGAGCCCCTAAGTAGAGGTGCTGAGGATTAACAAACTACCTCAAGGTGGGGTTGATTTTGGCCAGCCAGAAGTTGTATGTTTCTCATTATCAACTCTTCCCAGTAGAGGACTAAATTATGCAAGTGAGGCTAAGAAAAGAACACAAGTAAAGCTACTTGTGTTTTTTTATCATGTTATAAAGATATACTGGTGGAATTTCTGTGTATCAACTGGGGGATGAGCAGGGATATCAATCCTTTCACTTCTCCTCCAGGAACCAGCTAGAAAGAAAAATAAAGCAACAACACAGAAAACAAAACAATGTTGTGTTAGTGTCATAAATTCAGTTTACAAACCCATATGTGACAGTTTAAGCAGATGGAGACTTCATGGTAGACCACAAAAGTGTTTTTCAGATTCAATATTATTTTCCTCTCTGAACAGAAGTCAGTTACTGCCAGAGAAGCACATGCCAGAAAGAATCACCAAAATACAAAGAATGTTTAACAAAACACAAGATAACACAGTTTTGTGTTTGTTATTCACTTTGAGGAGATGATGCTTTCAACAAACACTACAGCTCATTTTAAAGAGACAGAGAATACACTTTAGTTCTTGAAGAATTTCTCCAGTCACTGATTCTTCTCCAGACTGTCACTTTACTGGGAAGTTTGTTTCCTCTTTCCAGCTCCTATTACTAAGCAGAGCCCAGAAACTAATGAAAAGCCTGAACAGGCAGGCAGGGGATTAAATAAGCACAGCATTTTTCTGGGAAGTCAAGAACTGAATAGAAAAAGAAATACAGAAGGAATAATATGAATAAGGGACAAAAAAAAGAGAAGAACCACTCCTTTTACTGATAACATTCTTAATAATTAGCTGAGCACTTCTAAAGACAGAGCTTTGCTGCTTGTGGGACTGAAGTAATCATAGTCTAAAGCACAGCATTCCTTATGTGGGAAGATGCATAGAACACAAGGTCTAATGCAGAAAATACTGGAGTCTTGCTGACAATCTGCACCCTAAAAATCACCAGCCTCTGCTTCAAGGGCAGGGTACCAGCAGCTTCACTGAGTGGCAGCAATTTTACCACTTACAAGAAGTCAAGAACACAGAACAGTAACCAAAACAGAAAAAAGGCTTCAAAAATAAATAGCTCAGAGTGAGGAGGTGCAAGGTGGGCAAGAAAACAAACCAGAGATGATTCCTCACTGACACAGAGCCATCTTAGACTCAGCTCAGTCTTTCTCTTCTCTTCCCACAGCATTAGGAATGCCCTCTTGTAGGGAGTCCAGACTGTCCATCTACCCATACAAGCAAAAAACTTCAGAATTCAGTGCAGGGCTCACACTATTGAAGGGCCATTTCAGTGCTGATCTACATACAGCAGCACAGGATAAAATAAATTGGTTGAATCCAACAGATTTTCACTTTTTCAGAACATGCAGAAGTGCAGCTCTATGACCCAGCCTGCAGTGGGTAACAAAGCCAATGATTCCCCTGCACACCTCAACAGCAGAAAAACATTCATCAAAACAAAGTGAGGGCCATGCACTCTAAAAAGTACAAAGTAATAAGATCACCTTCCCAGCATCACTTAACATACAGAAGATACTTGAAAGCACTTTGTGTAATGGAGCTGCCTGAAAAACTCAGCTTCAAGGAGTTGAACTCAACCTCTGATCGATTTGCAGGCACAGAAAACAAACACAAACAGCCTTTAAACAGTGACAACTTTTACCATTTTTTTTACCATTGCTATTGCCATTTAGCACAACCTGGGCCAGCTTTTGATTCTTCTGCCCTCAGGTGTAATCTCACTGAAGCAGCAATAGAAAAAGTAAAGAACAAACAATCAGGGATAATTATTCCAGTTCTGTTCACAGAACTGACATCAGCATCTGCATTAAGAAACAGCTGTTGGAAACAAGAAATAAATTAGCCACATTTGCAGGAGTACATAGATAAATTGACCTCTTGGGTAAGGAAAGCTACCTGGCAATCAAAAAGATACAGCATACTTTTCTGCTCAGTAGAGATACAGAGTTACCCTCTAAATCCTGGTAAGTTTTGATACTCGAGCTTCAAATAGCAACATGGCAAGACAAAACAATAAATATTTACCCTAAAGCCTGCTTTTGAATCATTGCCTAGCCCTTAAGGAAATAGAAAAGCAAAACAGACTACTTGAAAAGTTCAATACACAAATAAATTTAAGGCTACAAGTCAGGAATCTGTTTACAAATATAAATCATGCAACAGCTACTCTATGACACAGCTGTACTGAACAGACCACCCTCAATAGTTCAAAGACAAGGTATAAACTGGCAAGTGATCAAAAAAAACCCCAAACAAACCCCACATATAGCTTACAGATCTTCCACAATATTTTTCTTCAGGAAACCAAGCTTTAAATAGTAACAAAATACAGAAATATTGCTTACAATTCTGTAATGTCTTCTAACTCCATACCTGAAAATCCAGTTTCAAGGAAAATAAGGCCCAGAATTGTAGCATTCAACCCTTTAAAGTTCTCACTTTATACTGAATTGTGATTTTATCTGTAAAACAAAAATATTAGAACAATGCAACTGATTCATACAAAAAAGGTTTTTGTCCGGTGAACTCAAATATCTCAAAAGCTGAAACATAAAGCAGACAGCTTTAAACACTTCCAAAGGACACCAACAGTCAGCAAATCCTAGAATTCCACCCATCTCTTTACCACTCTTCTTCACAATATTAGAATCTATGCATTTAGCCGCAAGTTCTGTAAATAATTAAAATAAAGAGGAAGATTATTTTATAGAACATACATTTTTCTAGCACACCCCTCAATATTGTGGTGCCATAGACAGCAGTAAAAACTCACCCGCAGCCGGGCCCCTCACACACGGCCGCCCCCAACCGGGCGCCTCTCCCCACTCACCCCCATCCCGCGGCCAGGTGAGGCGCTCGCCGGCCCCGTCAGGCGGCAGGGAGGCTCACGCCACCCCGAAGGACCCTCATTCGGCCTCCCCCTGTCAGTGTGAGCGGCGGGATCCCCCCGGGCCGGTCACCGGCGGCAGCGGCCGTGCCCAGGGCGGGAGAGCGGCCCGGGCCGCCTCTTATAGCGGCCGCCATGTCCCAGCCAGACCCGACCAATCGCTGCGGTCTCCGGCAAACCCAGCAGACCCAACGAGCGGATGGCAGAGCCATGGCTGCTCCCCGCCCATTCCCTAGGCATGGCGGGAAGGGAGTCGCGATAAATCGCGGCCAGTCGCGGTCTCCCCGCTTCGGGATCCCCGGGACACAAGGGAACCGAGTCCTACGGAGCCGTTTTCCTTACCTGAGGCGAATAGTGGGGCTGGGTTCACAGCAATCTCCCAGCCAAGTGCTGACCCTCACGAGTTCTTCCCTTTGTAGCCTGTCGTTAGAATAACTAAGAGTTATTTCACTCATCTGGTAATTGTTAGGAAGAATTATTATACTACTCGACTCATAAAAAATGATCCAAGTCTTTAAAAATTAGATATCCTAAAAGTGTACCCATGAGAGGAAGAAATAGTGCAATCTCATGGAAAAAAAAAAGGATTACACTTCTGTCATCTATCAGCAATATCAAGCTGATAGAGGCAAACACCCCTGAGTTCTCCTCCAGAGTCCCAGTTGCACCAGAATGGTGATATCAGAACAGTTTCCAGCCAAGGTAACTTGCCTATCAAAAGTCAGGCCAAAGAATGCCCTAGAGAGCAGCTGCCCTCTGACCATGTGCTGGTTTGAGGTAGAACAGCACTCATTCCTGTCAGAGGTTTTACTTCTCAGCTCAGTCTCTTCCAAGCCACTGCACTGTCTGAAGTTAACAGCAGATTCTCACAGATAGTCTCTGCTCCTGGCAGTGGTGACACTCCATGATTAAAGCCTCATTCCCTTTCTATTCCCCTTTGGGAAGGAGTTAATAGAGAGCATCTGTTATTCATCCAGTGGCTGGACCAGCCTCTAAACCTTGACAGACCATGAAGAGCCAACCCTGTCTCCTCTTTCAGTCATGGGCAGGCTGCATCATGGCAACAAGAATGAGATGACTGTAGGAAAGGTGTCCAGAGATCTCCCTCATCCAGAACCTCAGACCCCACGTCAGGGGAAAATGCTTGTCTTCAACAGAAATCCCACACTGGTTATTTCCAAGGGCTTCTGTTTCATAGCAGCTCTTGCCATCCTTTCTTCCTCATAAATACAGGCAGTCTGAGCTGGGAATAAAAAAAAAAATATGTCAACCAGTTGGTTTCCCAAGAGGCTGTTGTTGCCAGTCCAACTTTTTTATGGCCTTAGTAGAACATTTTAAGCAGAAAAAAACCCTAACTACCAGAGAGAAGCAGTGAGCCACAATTACCCAGCAGGATCACTGAGATGACTCTATAATGCAAAATCCATAGAGGCAAGAACAATGTCAGGCTGCACTTCCCCCAGTGAGCGGAGCAGGAGCTGTAAACATTCCCATGCTTCTTTTCAGGGATATCTCATTATTGCTGGAGAAGATGGCCAATAGTTTACACCTTTTTTTTTTTTTTTTTACTGATACAAAACAATAAGCTACAGACTACAACTATTAAGAAATCTTTCTCTCGCCAGAGCTGAATTATTCCATGTAGTTCATCCTTATTCCCTGCAGTGTATTTTTACCATGATGCCACTTCTGCTGGAGCTGAGGAACAATATGTAGTTAAATGCTTTATTGGTATAACTTGAGCCTCTGGGTACTGTGTCAGGGATGAGATCTAAGTTAAGCACTGTTTTTATAACAGTTTGTTGTTTTGTTTTTTTTTTCAAAAAGAATCTCTGCCTCTCGAACAAGTCTTTGAACTATCTTTTTCGGGTATCGTAACATACATTCAGCAGCACAACGGTGCAAACAAAAGAATCTTTACCTTAATTTTTCTTAATTTTATCCTTCAATAACCCACCTGGCACACCTGGGCTGAACCCATCCCGGGCTTCATTTCGCGCTGCCATTGCTCTGCACGACTCCACGCTGGGGAGGAGGCAGCCCGAGGATGAGCTTCAGGGGGATTTTGAGAGGAAGAAGAAGAAGAAGAAGAGGAAAGGCAGACGGAGGCACCATCACCACCGCAGCTCGCAGCCACCAGGACTGGCGGGACGGCCGCAGCCCGAGCGACTCCACCGCCCGGCCACGCTGTTTTCCTGGCCGTGGGAAAAAACGAAGCCTCTTTCCCTGGGAGTCTCTCCAGTATAATGAACTTTCCCGGAGAGCTCCGTGCGCAGCAAGAGCTGAGAGACCGCGATGCCTGCGCGCTCTCCAGAACCCACGGCCGAAAGCAGCTCCTGCGGCGTCGGGCCAGGCGAATCCTCCGGCGGGTGCTGCGGGGCGGGCACAGGGAGGCGAATCCCCGGCAGGGTGCTGCGGGGCGAGCAGGGGGAGGCGAATCCCCGGCCGGGCGGCTGCGGGGCGGGCAGAGGGAGGCTAATCCCCGGCAGGGTGCTGCGGGGCGGGCAGAGGGAAGCGAATCCCCGGCCGGCCGGCTGCGGGGCGGGCAGAGGGAGGTGCTGCCGGCGCCGTCCCGCCTTCCCCCGGCCGGGCGCTGCGGAAGCGCAAGCGGCTGGGGCTGAGCCCGTGTCGGACCTTCGGCGTTGGGAGGCGGAGCGACAGCCCGGGCTACGGCGGCATCCTCCAGAGCGGCCATCGCCGGGGCTCCATGGAGAAGCGGGGCCCGGTGCTGCACATCGTGGTGGTGGGCTTCCACCACAAGAAGGGATGCCAGGTGAGGGGGTGCGGGTGCCGCCCGCCTCCTCGCCCACCGGCGGGTTGCTCCTCCTCTCCCACCTTTTGCCGGGGTCCCCTTCCTCGGGCTGAGCCGGCGCCTTCCCGGCTGCCGCCCTCATCTTGCGGCGGGGGAGGCTGGAGCCGCTGCGGGAGGGGATGCGGCTGATGGTGGCAGGGGAGGGGGTGCGGCTGATGGTGCCGGAGGGATCTTTGCTTCAGCTCCGGGGAGCGGCCGAAGGAGCAGTTTGAAAGCGGCGAAGCGCGTCAGGGCCTCGGGTGGCCGCGGTCTCCAGCAGACGAGGCCGGGCAGGGCCGGGGATTCCCTCAGCCCCGGGGTTGCCCGCGGCAGGGCCGTGACTCAGCCCGCTCCGGGCGCTTCGTCTTCGGCGAGGTGCGGACGTGACCGCCCCGTGCTCGGCCTTGGCGGGGTGAGGCGCAGCGAGAGCCGGCCCCGCGGTACCCTGCGAGTGCTCGAATGGTGGCACCCGGATCCACAGTCAGCCGTGCGTCTGGAGCTCGTTCAGACAGGGAATTAAGAGAAAATGGCATTATTTTTTAACTAACCTCTCCCTTCTGTTCCTGCCGGCGCCGCGTTCAGCTCTCGCAGGTACAACTTGTACACGCCGGGTGGCCCCACGGTGTTAAGTTCTGCTTTAAGTTTTCTCAGCGTGTCTTTTCCCCTCTTTCCTAAATGCTTGACTGCCTTAGGTGCTCTGTAAGGTAGAAGAATTTTACATGGTGTATTATTTTATTTTTTAATCACTTAAAACAGGAGATGCTTTTGCCCAGCTGGGCTGCATTCACAGGTGCTTTGCTATGAGCAAAGCAGGTGATAAAATGTTGGACCTTGCAGTGAATCTTTTCTACAGAGCATGCTTAGTCTTTACAAAAATTGCCAAAATAATAACGAACGTGATGTTTGTTGTTATACAAAAATTGGTCTGACATGAACACACTTCATACAAGGTAACCAGAGACTTAAATATTT
Organism: Corythornis vintsioides; assembly: GCA_025447755.1. NCBI lineage: Eukaryota > Metazoa > Chordata > Aves > Coraciiformes > Alcedinidae > Corythornis > Corythornis vintsioides. The sequence goes on from JAOEGS010003936.1 coordinate 47,146, forward strand.
GTTAATTCTTCAGGAAACAAAACAAGCTCAGCGTGGTTACACAGCAAACAGTTGCCCCGGCCACAGAGGCTGAAGCAGAAGTGACTCATTGTAGGTGTTCTTCCATTTCTTTCTGAAACGTCTCCATGCTTTTGCAGTCCATCCTTGCTTCTCGGGGTGTCTAGGGGCTGTTCACATGTTTGCAGGATCAGTTCCTACAAAGGAAGTGGATCATCTGGGCTTCAAGTTTTGCAGGATTTATCGGTATTTATCAGTCATTTTCTAGTCAAAGACTGTGAAGAGATGAGCATTAGTTGGGTGTCTGGAGGAGGGAGGGTGCTTTTTGTGCCTTCACTTTGTTGTTGGCCTCTTGCAAAAGCCATAGATTGGAGACAAAAGAAGAGGTGGCTTTTGCTGTTTCTGTTCTTCTTTTGGAGGTTGTGTTTTCTTGTAATATTGTGCAGTGCTGATGCAAAGCAAAAACATCCAAAACACCCCAAAAGAACAACAAAAAAGCCAAACCCACAAAACTTTAATTGATTAGCAGTGAATTTTTATCTTGCTGTCACTAAAATGTTTGTAGAAGTGTGTTTTCAGGTGTTGTAAAAAAATGAGTTAAGAGGGCATTGAACCAAAGTTGATTTTAAATATCTCAAGAAATTGGAGAATTTGGAGAGAAAGGGGATGGGGCAGCTGTGTCAACAGAACTGCAGAATCAGAATGGCAGTTGGTACAGCCACAGCCAACCAGGGAAATCTAACCAGAAATCTAATTTAAAATATATTCTACCTCTGATTTAGCAGATTTGTTATTGAACTATAAAATAAATTCCTAACAGAACTGGAGGCAGCAAACTGCGCAGTTGTCGCCTAATGAGTTTGACAACAGTACTGTGTGAGACTCCAGAGAATTTGTGAAGTGAAGAATTAATTAACAACATGAAAATAAGTAGAGTGAGTCCTATGGGCATTCCCTAAAAATAGATCATGGCTGACTGACCTGTGTCTTTTGTCAGAGTAAATGGGAGACTGACTTTCTCTGTAAAAGAAGCAGAGTAACTTGAAGCTGCCTGGATAACTGATCACACAGCCTCACAAAATAAAAGCTGTGGGATTCTTTTTAAGGTGGAGATATTGGAAAATTAGTCCAAGTGCTGGTATTGGGGTAAAGGACAGTATGAAGGAGAGGAAGCAGCAACAGATTTGTGTCAGAAGAGCAGCTGCTGTTCTGGAAGGCCCTTGCACTTAATTTGTGTCTACATAAACAGCAGTGTCATAATTTACACAGGAAAATCTATCCATGATGAGCAAACTTGAGGAAGTATGGTTGGTTGCTGTTGGCCTTCTTGGCTACCTGGGCACCCTGCTGGCTCAGGTCCTGCCAGGTGTCCACCAGCACCCCCAAGCAGCTTTCCAGCCACTCCTCCCTAAGCCTCCAGTGTTTCCTGGGGTTGTTGTGACCAAAATGCAGGACCTGGCACTTGGCCTTGGTAAACCTCATACAATTGGCCTTGGCCTATTGATCCAACCTGTCCAGAACATCTAGCTTGACATGGGCACTGTTTGAAAGTGAAAAATAAGGAGGAAAGAAACCCAACCATTTAATCTAAGAAACAGTGTTGGCACAAGAACAAATGGATATGAACTGTCTGTGGACGTGCTGCAGATTGCATATGAGAAACTAGCAATGGCAGAAAAACAAAGTTCCAAAGCAGCTTTCCAGTGGCAGTGGCCTGGTCACAAAAGGAATTTACCTGGTTTTCTGTTTTCTCTCTAAGATTACAAGAAAATTGATGTGGAGTTGGGTATTTTAATGAATTTCTTGATGCTAGTTGTTTGTTCCCCTCTGAAGCTTGATCATCTAAAGCTCCTTAGTCCTTATCTATCTTATGACAGAGGTCTTCAGCAAAAACATAACCTGTGTAGAGCTTGACTGATAGATGCAAATAGTGTATTGAAAAATACATGGAGCCACCTTTGCTTTATGGGGAAGGTAGATGGCTGAAAATCCTGGTTTGAGTGCTTTGTCTCCAAGCTTTTTTTATATGGAGACAGAGATAATAGTCGCTGAGGGTGCATGGAGGCTTAAAATATCCCAAGTACTCAAAAACATTTTGAAGGCAAAGTTAAAATGAGAACTTAACTATTTGAAAAGGAGAGCAAAGAATGTTTTAACAAAGCTGAAAAATCTTGTGGGTATGAGTTAGACACAGTTCCCAGTAAGGCCCCTGGCTGGTTGCTGGGACAGCATGTGCTCCCTGTACTGCCTGACCCAGCACAAGAATCTCCCCCTTCTCCTGCTGCTGTGAGGCTTTGGGGCTGTGGCATCTGAGTAAGCTCAGGCTCTGTGTCACCACCACCAGTCAGGCTAGACCTAATCTCACTTCAGTTTTTCTGCACTCAGTGTCCTGAGCAGTTCTGCAGATCTCTGACCTTGTGCAGTGGGTGTCTGTTTTCTTGCAGATCCCCTCAAGGCTTGAATATATTCCAGATTGCTCTTGACTTTCATAAACATCCACATTTCTCCCTCTCTTATGGAAGGAAATTGAAGTGTGTGTAGCAGGACAAGTTCTGTATGTCATGGACTGCTCACATGGCTGGTCACTTCTGTAAAACACCAGCAGCTGATCCTAACCCACTTCTCTGTGTGCTGGTGGGGAATGCCATTCCAAACTTGGTGCTGCAGACGTGGGAGTGGGTGATGGTGAACACCACACAGACTAGTCACGTGGAATCCCAAAGTTTGTCCTAAAGATCTTCCACTTTTTAATGTAAAGGTGGCATTTGCTTTCTGCGAAGGAGTGTCTGAGGTGCTTATTGTGTGGGTCTGTCTTTGTGGACTGGGTTTGAAGACCAACCCCCCTATCTTACCTGACCACAGATTTTTCTTCCTGATGTGCAAAGGAAACTTTAGATGAGTAATGAAGTGGCTGAGACCAGAGTTTTAGAGAAGAGCCTGAGGAGGATCTTTGAGAGGAAGGAATGCCTCTTAAGACTTCTTCCCTTCCTGAACTGTGTATGTGCTCCTGCCATTTGAGACATTCAAGTGCTTGAGCTGCTGCTTATTATGGTCTGCAAAAACCAGCACACAATGTGGCCTGAGCAAGCTGGGCACGTTGCCTGTTGTTACTTATGCCTGGGGAGTGGATGTTTTCAAGCAGAGCTGTTGGCAAGTTAGGCTTGACTTTGTTTGCAGAACTAGGTGGTGTCTAAGGGCAGACTGGACTTGTTTGTTCCTTTTAATCAACTCTTTTGAGAACTGTCTACGTTTCCAGGTCTCCTGCATCACTGACTGTAGCACTTGCTTCCAAGAGAGAAATGCTGGAGTTGCTCTCAGCAGTAGTTCCATGCACAGCCTTTTGGGAAGCATCTTTCTTCTCCTCTGTTGAGAGAACACTTCTAGCCTGTCTCAGTCCCTGTTTGTTTACTGGCTGTCTTCTAAAACTCTGCTTTTCTGGAGAATTACTTTTTTTTTTCTCTTATTAATCTTTGCCAACCTGGTAGTTCCTGTGATTCTCTCAGATGTGCTTGATGATTTTAAGGATGTAAGTGAAGGCTTGTCTTCAGTGTCCTTATGCCTTTGTTTTGGGGCAGCACAGTAGGCAGGTACTCTGCAATAGGTAACTTTCTCTGGTGACTGCAGAAGATCTTGTTAAAGGAATAACAAAACAATAACTTGAAAAGGAACTAGGCTGGAATCAAGCCAAAGGGGTTTGTTCCTTACTCTATCTGTGAAGATTATCACAATTCCTTTTGTTTTCTTCCCTGCTTGTATTAATATTATTTTAAGTGTTTTAAAGAACTGTTACAAACATGAAATTTCTTGACACAGCAGATACTGAGTATCTGATTTCTTGTGCCCTTTTATTATCCTTTGTGCTTTTCTCCAAGTGGCAGCAGTTTTAGGGAGAGTGACACCGTGTGTTAAGGTGAAGAATTTCACTTCTCATAACTTATTTCCCATTTCTTCTTCAGTAATCTCATCTTTTTCAGTGGTTTTATTTTATCCTCCATCAAACCTTAAGATTTTCTGTATGCTTGCTGTGTTATGCTTGGATGATGTGCCATGAATATGTACATGGAAAATATCCATGTATACATTCTACAGCTCCTAGTTTGTATCTAAATGTCCTTCAAGAGAAGGTGCAGCATCTTTAAACTGGTTCTTTTACTGATAAATTTATCTTTATATTTGGTTCAGTGGTTTAAGAAATGCACATACAGAAAAAAAAGCTGTTGAAAGTGTTTGGAAACCCAGAGGGGTCTCCATGGGAAAAGGAGAAAAAGGAATAATACTGTGAAGATGCTGATGATGGGAGTCTGTGGTAGATGTGTAGTGCAGTGTGAGGAATAGAAAGGTTGTCCCTATTTCTAGGTAAAAGAGGTAAATGACAAAAAAATGAAAGTTGAAATTTCAAGGCAGGATTCCTTAGGGAAAGGAAAAGGAGGGACTTAGTGACATGGTCTAGCTAGGTGTTGTGGTGTCAGATCTTAGGCTGGACTTCATGATCTCAAAGGTCTATTCCAGCCTCAACAATAACTCTGTAATACTTCAGGCTAATGTGTGGAATAAGGACACAAAAATATTTAAAGGCAGAATTTTGCTGTTACTATAATTTCTGAGGTTATTCAACATCCAGTAGAGTAAAACAGAGGCTTGTGTGTGTTTAGAGTGTTACCTGGTCATGGGCACTATGGCTCAGAAGCCAAATCTGTTTGCAGGACATGTGTGCCCCAGCAGTGTGCTGCTGGTTGTGTGCATGCAGGGCAGAAGGTGATGTTTTCTGCTTGAAGAGCTGTTCCATTTTTCTCTTGATGAGAAGGTACCAGGCTGGATGGAATCACTGCAGAAGCCAAATCTGCCCAGGGCATGCCAGTGAGACCAGGCATGAGTCAGTCTGGGGGTGCTTTGGAGGAAGAGGCTAGGAATGGGGCTCTGGGCAACCTGATCTAATAGAAGATGTCCCAGCTCACTCCAGGGGGGCTCGACTAGATGACCTTTAAAGGTGCCTTCCAACCTCAACCATTCTAAGATTCCATGGAAAACTTCATTTCATACAATTGCCATACAGAAGGTGCCAGGCTAAATGACAGAGGTGTGTTTGTTATCTAACAGTAATCTATTCTCTTTTTGACTCTCCTCTGGTTTTGTTTGTTTGTTCAGGTTGAATTTTCCTATCCTCCCCTAAAGCCTGGAGAAGGACATGACAGCCAGAGTTTACCAGAAGAGTGGAAGTATTTGCCTTTTCTTGCCCTGCCAGATGGTGCTCACAACTACCAGGAAGGTAAGAGACGAGAGCAAGTTGTACCTGCTACTTCTGCAACCAAAAGTAAAATTCTAATATCTGAATCATACTTTTAACTATTAGACTTTTTTTTTTTTGTTTAGGCTGCAGAATACACTGACAATAGTTCAGTAATTCAGAGCTTAAAGTGGAAGTAGATAAAGGTGTTCCTCCTACATCAAGAAACCAGATGTCAGTAAAAGCTGTAAGGGTTACATTTCCCTTGTCTGTAGTCCTAGCACAAAACCTGGCTCCCAGCTTTCTCAGGAGTTCTTTGAAGGGGCAATAAAATCTTGAGTTAGAAAATAATTTGGTTTTGAGGTGAGCAAAAAATGGAATTCTAAAAGTCAGCTTTGTAATGTATGTAGGCATTGTGATTTTGGTTGTTATTTTGTTGTTTGGGTTTTTTTTTTTTTTTTGTCCTCTTTATTTTACAGAGTCTTAGAATGACAGATTCTAAGTCATTCCATGTCTTTAGAAGGACATATTTTGAAGCCCAGTAAATGGAGGAGGAACAGCAGTTTTAATGTATTTGTCAACAGAATGAAGATGGAATGATTCAGTTGCCATGTAGTTAGCAGCAGGTTTGGTGTGGTTATTTTTTTGGTTGTTCAGTATTGCATTTCTTTCTGTATTTGACAGCAGTTTCTTTTCCACAGACACTGTGTTTTTCCATTTGCCTCCGAGGAGTGGGGATCGAACCACAGTCTATGGAGTCTCATGCTATAGGCAGATTGAAGCCAAGGTACCTTTCCAGTTTGTGAATTTCATATTAATAGGCTTGATACAGTAATGACCCTAGGGTCCCAGGGGCTTTCCTTACACCAACAGTCAAGCTGCATGATCAGCTTACAGAAAAAGTCTAACATGTGCACATTAGGTAGGTACAGAACTATTTTTCTTGCCCTTATGTCAGCAGACATATTGTGATCTGTTGAAATACTCAAAGCAATTGAAAAATATCAATTGGTTCTGAAGAGCTAACCCAGGCAGCAGCACCAAGTAGCAAAATGAAGCTGCTGGCCTGTCTGGCAGTCAAGACATTGTTTCCAAGAAGTAGGTGTCTTGGGTCAAAAAGCTGCAATTTTCCATTATGTGACCATGAAGAATTTTAAGAGTATTTTCTGGAATCTGACCATGCAGCTGTGTAGGGATGTTTCTCTTCACCTCCATCCTTGTAAGTACACTTGCAGAGTGGACAAGGATCTTCCTATTCATTGTAGGTGCTTACTGATACCAAAATTTTAGCAGTAAAACTGAAAAATGGATGAGAGCTACAGTGTGCACTTGATGACATGGAGGAAATTACTGTATTTGATCTGCTAGAGCTGCCGATGCTTTCAGAAATAGCAATGGTACAGTGAGCTGTGCACTTACAATTGAGAGGTATTGCAAATTTCTTCTAAAAAGTACTCCATTTTCCAGTGAAATGTTGTACATTTTGTATTCTGTTTCAGTGTTAATCATACCTTGATTAGATGTCAAATTCCCATTTACACTATAGGAGAAATTTTACTCATGCAGACTTTTAATGTTTCTTTTGAACTAAATCCATGTTGACTGTGGTTGACTCATTATCTGTGCAACCAGTCTTCACTGTATTCTGTGATTTAGAGTCTTGCCTATTTTACTGTGTAATAACTTGGCTTTATTGTGCTCTTGATTCCAGTTGATTCTGTTTAGTAGCCAATTAAGAAGATAAATAAATGTTTAACATGAACTCTTTGGAACAAGGAGACTATAAACCAGTGTGTTTCATGTGACAGCTCTAGCACTCTTTCCATCTGTCCTTTTTGATGCCTGGGCTGCAGTCTGCACACTTGCTGGCTTGTACAACTAAATGAATCACTTGGCTGTATTTCTGCTCTCACCCTTTCTAGCTCTGCTGTGAAGTGCTGGGACCATGGGTGGCTCAAAGATCCTTGAGTAAAAAAAAAATTCCTGAAGCAAATTTCTAGGCAAAGACTTATCAACCTGGTCCAGTTTCACAAATCATGTTAGAGAAGAATGAATGATGTGTTGTGGCTTCTGTGTCATTACCCTGAGTTAAAATGCCATTGCCTTTTCCAGGGCTATTCCCTTTTTCTCATGCAAGTGTCTTTTAGACACTCCTGTGCCTGTCATCACAGCTCTCTTGGGATCTTGCTGTGCACAGTGAGATGAGAACACAACTCTGACATAGCAGTGTTATGGCCATTTTTGCTAGGTAAGGGTGCACTGTTGCATGGCTGGGACATTCCACCATTGAATGCTGGCAGCTTTAGGAGGGGTTTGTGGCAACTAGAGCTGTGAAAGAGTTCTTTTATAATTGTGATTGGATAAAAATACTCAAATGCTTCTGTTTTTTAGGCATTAAAAGTACGTCAGGCAGATGTCACCCGTGAAACTGTACAGAAAAGTGTCTGTGTTCTCAGTCAGCTGGTAAGTGACTCCCAAGACACTTCCAAATTACATGGTAAAAATGATTCACTTTCCATATTCTTATTTGCAACTTTTGTCTCTGAACTTGACAGAGAGTAACAAGATACTGAGGTGAAAGTGAACTGTAAGACTGTGGCATGAATGAGCTGCCTGGAATCAATCTCCTTGTGAGAGCAATTGTAGAAGTGTCTGCTTGTTGTCAGAGACCAGAATTACCTGTCTGCACTCTGATTACTCTTTATTTCATGTATTAGGATTGAGGGTTTGGCCAATCCATGGCTGTAGAGAGTGGCTATTGACAGCTGTGAAAGGTTTTAAGATAGTCACATGCAGAGCAGAGTTGTGTTTGGGAAAAATATCTTGCATTGATACCTGTTTAGCAAAAGCTACTGGTCACCAGGCAGGGAAGATAAATTCTTTCTGTGCTTAAAGCTGAGGGAAGAACTAGTTGTGTTTAACACAGTGGTATTAAAGCAGGACTTTTTTAGAAAGATACTCAGTGATAGTGTGGTATATTCAAATGGGAAGAAAACAGAATTATCCTAATTCAGAATGAGCACAGGAGAAAGGTGCTGTGAGTTAGCAACTAAGCACTGCCCCCCCATGAACTCTGATGTGTAATAATGTCTCTGCACTATGAGATAAGAGTGGGAGGAGATTACAGTGAAAATGACTGACTAAATGTTTTCTTCACTTGCTTTTGTGGTTTTTTTTCTTCCAAGCCTTTGTATGGATTACTTCAGGCAAAGCTGCAACTCATCACACATGCCTATTTTGAGGAAAAAGACTTCTCCCAGATTTCAATTCTAAAGGTAACCTTTCAGTAATAACCACACAGAACAAAGCTTTCAGCACATGGCTATGGGCTTCAGGATGTTCAATTAGGCCTCAAATCCTCATTTGCATAGGTCATTCAATTATTCAGCTCTTGTAATTACAACATGAACTAGATGAACTACCCTAATCTGACAGAGGGTCAACTTTCTGCTCTGTAATGCAATACAGACATGAGTGTGATTGTCAGCCTGTATCTCTGCTGACTGCATCAGTAAAATGCTACTTTCTGGCAGTTGAGATGCCTGAATAAGTAAATTATATTTATTCTGGGTTTTGTGTCACCACTTGCCATTAATGATTTCTGGGTGGTTTTTTTGCCTTTGTTCTAATATTTACAGGAACTTTATGATCATATGAATAGTTCCTTGGGCAGTACCTCGCTAGAAGGGTCACAAGTTTATCTTGGTAAGTGACTTTTTTTCTTGTGCAAGCAAGAGATAATGTTACACTAATCAATGTGTTCCCTTCCTGAGCTAATTTGTTTATGTGCATTAGCAGATTAAGCACCAGAGGTCTGTGTGCCTGTACAATACTCTGGTATGCAGATCTTTATTAATGGATTTAAATAAATGTCAAATAAATTTAGTGTTGCTTTCATAAAAGGAGTTGGTTGTAGGTTGAAAGCCATGTTACTTCATGCCCTAACAGTCTGAGAAGCCACTGCTTTTGGGAAGCAGTACCTTAATGCTCAGATGGAATTAATTGGTGATCTGGGATGCTCAGGCTTTCATCTACCTGCTCTTTGGGTATCTCCCATTTCATTCTGAATCTTCCTTGTGTTTTCTGAATGCACAGTTTACTTCTGTGTTTCCTTAACGTGTGGCAGCCAACAGGAGTAACTCATAACTATTCTTATAACACTGTATATTTAAGTCTTGCTCCTGATGAAATTGATAGGAGTTCTATTACTGAAATAAGCTGGTTGACATACATTGCACCTGAAAAATAGTGACAAGAAGTTAATCTCTCTGCTAGGTATTAAACTGTAATAATTGCTCTCTAATTTTCTATCTCAGGTCTGTCTCCTCGGGATCTTGTTCTTCACTTTAGACACAAGGTAGGCATTCTCTGCTAGATAAAGTATGGCACTTGCACCTCCTCCTTTTTCCTAATGACAACTGAAATTGAGTGTGTATCCTGTAGTTGAGGTACAAATAGCATTTAGAATCCTGTGTTAACTGAGAGGCATCAAGGAAGCAAGTCTGAGAATCTGGATTTCATGGTGTATTTGCACCTGCTCAGTAGATTTTTCAGATGGCTGCCAGTCATCCCCCAGTAGCATCTATGGTTTTCTTTGAGTATAGAGAATCTGGACAGACACTTCTGACCTAGATTCCTCAAATGAAGTGAGGTGAATGCTATTCTTGGTATTTTGCTGAATTCTGTCTATTTCTGGGGAGGAGCCCTTTTATGTTTATGCACTTTGCTGTTTTTTAAAGTTCTGGAATTACACAAGGCATTCTTTCTGATAAGCTCTGTATGATTCAAATTAAACAGTTTTTGTTTGTGCAGGTTTTTCTTTGTGCATCTCAAATGCTATTTTAAAATAAGTTTGCAGGTGTGGAAAGGATATTGGAACACTTCACTGGTCAAATAAATTTGATCATCTCACAGTTATGCAGTGATTCATGTGAAATCTTGAATATGAGATTTTGCTTGTACAGTATTTTAGATAAACAGTATTGGTTCATCTTTTTGTGTTTGTTTTTTTTTTTTTTTGCAGGTCTTGATCCTTTTTAAATTGATTCTTCTAGAGAAAAAGGTAATGTTTTGTAGGCTGAGGCAGGTAATTAAATAGAAATGCAATGGTTAATTACTTATAATTGCATTTCACTAGCATATTCCACATCACTTCATATGCAAAAATAAAATAAATGTATCTGAAGTCATATCAGCAACTTTGCATCCATATATGAATTGGGAAATTATGCTAAAATATATGCTGTGTGTTAACATAAATTTACTTCTGTTCTGTCCACACTCCACCTTGTTAATAATAGTCCCAGCCAGAGTAAGCACAATGGGCTTAAATGGGAGTGAAGTGTATGGCAAAAGAGAGGAAAGGATAAACATAATGCAAATAGGTGCCTGTGTGAAGGAACCAATAGGAAATGCTGGTACCTAAAAGGGAACAAACAACTTTCCAGGGATTTTGTAAGTGGAGCTTCTGGTTCAGGCTTTCAATAGGATTACTGAAGGAAACAAGCACTGGAAGTGTCCTTCAGGCCTGGACTGCATGGACACCCCCCAGGAGACAACGTAGAGCTGTACCTGCCAGGGCAGGCTGAACTCAGGTTTTAGATTGGTAAGAGCTGTTGAGTTCTAGGTTCAGAGTTTTCTTTGGGCAATCCAGCTGCCTCAGGAGCAATGCTACTGCAGTCATTTCAGTGCAATATGCAAAGGTACAAGCAGATGTGAACTAGTAGATACATTTGTTTTCTTCTGTGCATGTATTAATAGCCTGGAACAAGAACTTTAAGTGAATGGA
>JAOEGS010003937.1:0-15370 GCA_025447755.1 Corythornis vintsioides
CTGGACTTCTGCAAGGCTTTTGACACAGTCCCCCACAACATCCTACTCACCAAGTTGGAGAGATACGGATTTGATGGCTGGACTAGATGACCTTTGGAGGTCCCTTCCTGCCCTAAACATTCCATGATTCTATAGGTGCTGCTGCAGGCCCTGGCTGCCAAAACCCCACCAGTTGTGCCCAGTGCAGGTAGGAATAAATCTTCTTTGTGTCTTTACAGGCCAGGGGATGCCTGGCCAGGTGGGCTGGAGGATGTGGGTTGGTTTAGGTGGCAGCATGAGCTCTGCTCAGTGATGGTGAAAAGGCAGCTGTTGCTGCAGGGGAACAGAAGCCTTGATCACAAGGCACTAAAACAAACCTGCCTTGGTTTTGGTTTTGTTTCACCTGGAATTTAGGCAATCATATAAAACAAACCTGCCTTGGTTTTGGATATGTTTGACCAGGAATTGAGAGTATCACACAAAACAAACTTGCCTTGCTTCTGGTTTTGTTTCACCTGGAATTTAGGCTGTCAAACAAAGCAAATTTGCCTTGCTTTTGGTTTTGTTTGTCCTGGAATTTTGAGTATGACACAAAGCAAAATTGCCTTGGTTTTGGTTTTGCTTCACATGGTGTTCAAGACATTGTGCAGGAGACTTTAAACTGCTGGAGAGAATAGAGAGGTGAGAGCCAGGTTTGTGGGAGGCTTAGGAAACCTGCCTAGCTGGAAGAGTTGTAATTGTTGAGTTTGAGTGAGGAGGAAAGGGAGCCTGGTAGTGTCTCCAAGTGTCTCCAAATTGCTTCAAGGAGAGAGGGAATAATTTGTTTTCCATAGCTTCTGGGGACAGGATAAGGAATAATGGAATTAAATTGCAGCAAGGGAGATTTAGCCTGGACATCGGGCAAAAAAATTCCAGTTGTAAAAGAGTTGTGTCCTAGAATATATTGCTTCAGGAAATACTGGAGCCTCTGTCACTGCAGTACTTATGAGCAGACTAAACAAACATTTTTCAGGGATAATTTAAGCAGAGTTGGCCCTACTTTGGCTTATGAAGATGAATTAGTTCAGTTCTCCATGTCCACCTTTCTGTTCTGTGATGCAGGTTGATTCAAATGATGAAATAGATACAGTTTTGCTTTTGAATCAGTTGTTTAGGACAACTGTCAAGTGACACCTTTCTCACCTGCTACAAGGATGAAGACAGAAGGGAGACAGGTTAATCTTGTTTTATTTCCAGCAGTTGTTCTTTGTATTAGAAAGGCTTTTCCTTTAAATGTTGCAACATTTTCAGTATGGTGCTTGAAAAACTTTTTCAGCCACTCCAGATTTCTATTACAATATATATTTATGTGCAAATGAAAAAACATTTTTTGAGCTGCACAAGTCTGCAATTTCAAAAAAGAAAATCCTCATCTCTGCCTCCAAGTGATTCTATTATGTGCAGGGTTATGTATATAATGCATGCACAAAATGGTTCTGTTTTAGCTTCCATGCTTTTGTGCCAAATTCAATTTGGATTTATTATCTACAGTCTGATTCGACTGTCTATGGACCAGGAGAACACTTCTGGTGACATTTTAACAGTGACATCACATTATGTAACAAGTGCACTGTGTCATGTACTGCTCTTTCCATTTCTGGATGTTTGACATGATGTGATCTGAGATACAGTGCTGCAGAATGATGCTTCATGCAGGAAGTCAGCAAACCTGTTAGTAAAAGTGCAGATAGGGCAAATGTAGTAACTTCTTGCAGGTTTTGGTGGAGTTTTTTTGTACTTCAAATTTATAGGGAACTTTTAATATCATGTTTAATTCTGAAAGAGCCACTAGTTGCCAAGAAGCTACATTAAAGAATATGTTTCACCTTAAAGCAATATTTGCCACAGTGCAATGACCTATGCATGGAACTGGAAAAAAAATGTTGTTTTTCCAAACAGCTAAGGTAGTTGTGTGTATGTGTTGTGTGCTTGTTCAGGGCTAAGGGAAAAGTCAGGTTGTGTTTTGTCCTCAAGGTAATCTCTTTTCCTATCCTTTTAAGTATTTTTACCTTAGAAAAAAAAATCTAGAACATTAGTATTGTCTGATGCAGGGACAAGATGGGTGTGAATATGGAGTGTCATGTAGTGGAACATCACCCAGGTGGGTTCAGTCAGTTTGGGATTGATTTGGTACTTGAGAAGGGCCACTCAGTTCTCCAGTGGCAACATGACAGGTGTGGAGATGAGGGGCTAAGAGCATTTTGTCTGAAGTGAAAGGGTTAATAATGGGAGCTGAGTCCCTCTGTAAGGGTCTCCTTACAGTCTCCTTGCTACTGCAGACTGGCATCACCCTTGCAGCAGCCTGCAACTAATCCCTGTTGCTCGAAATAGAGATGCTGAGATGATTGGATTTTGAAGTGTCACAGAAATACAGATTGGCTTTTTTTTCATTGACATGAGTCAAACAAGTCTGATTCATTAAATCTTGGGGGGTATTTTATTTTCATAATAATAATAATAAGCAGGAGCTGTAGTGAAAGGAAAATACACATTGGAAACCCTTCTTTTATTATCAGTGGTGTACTGTGTTGTATTGAAATGCTCTGAGTGGAACAGTCACTGAGAACACATCCAGAGGGAATGTTTCTGAAAGACTTTGGCAAAAACCACATGTTAAATTCCTACATTCCCAGCTTTCAAACTGACAGCAACATGCATGGAATAGTGTAGAGTCTGGAGAGGCTGAGATACTTCTAGATGTATCTCTGAGTTGTTTCTGGTGGAATCCACTAGAGCAAGTCCCACTGTCCTTAACTGTATTCCAGAGCTATACAACATAGTTGAACTAAATTTTAAACTGCTTTTCTGTGGCAATTTTAGCCAAACAAGTCCCAGGTGTTCCTATGGATCTCTCCATAGTGTCAGCTATACACTGGCTCAGTGCACACTGCCCTTGCAGACAGTCTTAATAACATGCTGGTACTTGGAATGTTGCTGCACTGGCAGCTGCTTGTGCCCATTCTGTGCCACTAGCTGGGTCATTTCTGTGGGGGCAAAGGAGAGCCTGGGATGTCAGCCTCTGGATTCATTACAGCTGCTTTTCAAACAGCTTTGTGCTTGCTTGCCATGTGCATTTGAACTTCTTTTTGTCTGCACTCGCTACTGTGTGTGTATATATTTCTGTATACGTAAGTATGAAATATCAGTCTCTGATAGTTTGTCTTCCAGTAGTAGGTTGGTTTTTTTAGTTTTTGGGTTCTTCCAAAATGATTTCCATAAAAGTCAGTGCAGTAGAATGGTTGTCCTATTGCATTGAATATAATAAACAAGTAGGTAGTGATGGGTCTTGAGGGAGCTTTCTGTAAATCAATTTAAATGCCAGAGTGCACAAAGGCCAGCAACTGGAGAGGGTTTGAGCATGGTTCTCTAAGGTCTGAATACCTTTTGTTACTTTTTTTTCCCTTTTCCTTCAAGTCAGCTTGACACAAATTACTTTTTGGAATTCACTACAACTGATGTTCTCTGTTCTCCTTTTGAACTCTGCTAACATTTAACCAAACTCATTTTGACAGTTTACCAGATCTCTCTGGATTTACTGAAATCAACGTGACTCTCAGTCACTTGACAGGAATCAGTTTAATTTGCAAGTGTGAAATGGTTGTTGCCAGCTATAAGTACATAATACATCCAGGAAAACAAATTTTATTTTTAGGCCAATGACAAAAATACTTTGCTCTACACACAGCACATACTTAGTAAGTTGAAAATAAAACAGAAGGCTGTCAGTCTCTAAATTTGGCTAAGTACTTTAAGGATCTCTCTATTCAGGGTACTAACTCATTGATTAAACATGCTGACCATTTACCAAGTACACTTGACAGTTAATCAATATTTCTTTGCTCTATTCACTGGCATTATCGATATTTAACATTCCAAATAAAGCCTACCTAATTTTATCTGTGTTATGTTGCTTCTATAATTAAAAAAAGAATGATCAATCTGGCCAAAATTACTCCATAAACTGTGATGCTTAAGCAGCTCAAGCTGTGGACATTGAGAGCCAGGTTTCAGAGAGCTTTGAGGTGACAGTAATATCTCAATATCATACAAGTTGTGCTGTAATTTTGTAAAATCATAGCAACATTTAATTCTATTTTTCAGATTGTCACTCATCCTAAGATTTAAAAGTGCTGTGTAATGCTTTATAAGTGAGAATTCTGATGCAAAGAAATAATGAAGGTTTGTGTGACATTTTTGGTTGGTTATGTATTCATGCAACTCAAGATAAATCTTTTAGAGGCGAGCTCTTCTCTCTGCAAATCCAGGAACTAAGTCGATGTGTTGCATGAGTTGATGTTGTATTGAGAAAGGTTAGAAGCTGTTTGGTTTTCAGTTTCACTTAAAGAAATGACCCCAGACAGATGTTTCATTGCATTGAGACACTGTCAGTGGAAGAGGTTTTCTTCTCCAGGTCAGGGTTTCATTTGCTGCTAGAGCAGTGCTGTGCTCTGCAGCTGATGGCAGTGGCACAAGGGGAGGACATGCTCTCAAGTCCTGAGCCCTGGCCTCTGGATGCCCAGAGCTACAGCTGCTCCAGTGCCTGCTGGTGCAGCAGTGGTAGCTGACTGCAGAGGCCTGAGCCTGGCACAACCCCCTAGCCAACCTGTGCTGACCCTGCTTTCATTCCAGAAAATCCTGGCTGACAGAAGTAGCCCAGACATGAGGTTAACATCAGCTCAGGTTTGCCCAGCACTGCTGTGATCTACCTTAACCTGGCTGAGGGAGGGCACAGTGACCCTCAGATGAGCCCCAGATCAGCAGCTGGGAGCATGTCTGAGAGCCTGAGCAATAGGTGTGTGATTAGTGGCACATCTATACAGAATATGCAAATGTGTTTCATGTGAATGTCGTGGGATTCCTTTTTATTTAAGTGACTAATCTCAGAGTGCTATCTAAGAGTGTCTCAGGAAAGAAAGGTTATGATATCATAAGCTTTAATTACAGACCTCAACTGCAGTCATTCTGGGCCAGTTTGTGCCACTTCTGTTAATGCTTCCTTTCTGCACAGAGGAGCAAAGGATCTTCTTACATCTTCCTCTTTTTGTAGCAGTATTTTAGGTAAAAGCTCAAGGGGAACTGGAGCTTAGGGTAGCCAGCAAGAGTAGGAACTTACTGATAAATAACATAACCATGGTGCAACTTTTTCTCAATTAATATAATCCCAGTATCAGAGCTGGTAACGTTCTCCAGATCTGTTTTGGTTTTGCACCGTTGCTTTGCTTCAATGGAAAAAAGCAAAGCCACTGGCAAAATACTCAGAATGTCATTCTGAAGAATGAATTATTAATAAAAACAGTGATAAAAGTTGGCCCTGCTGCAGGCACTGACAGAAATTCTGTTGACTTCAGTGGGGTCAGGACTTGCCTCTCATGACCACGGACAGTGCAGGGAGAAAAGGCAGCTGAAAGCTATTTTTGCATTTCACAGTTCTTGGGATGCTTTATATCCCTTTTTAACTCCGAGCTGCTTGAAAGAGGATCATGTTAAGTGCCAGGAACTGCCCCAGTGTCTGCTTGGAAACCATTTGTGATCTCTGAACAAATGATTAGTTGCAAATAGTGCGCTCCTGGCTGTAGTCTTTATCACCCTTGTTTCCATCGTGTGAGAGATTCTGTTTCCTTACTACAGAGAAGGAGCTAAACTGACAGCTTTATATATGATTTGTGCTAGATAAAAATTATTAGAATTCACAATGTGCTTATTATCGTTTGGGATATTATGTGCCTGCACAAGTCATTGTATAAAGGATTAAAAGCCTAAAAAAAAGTTAATAATAAAGCACCCAGATCTAATAACTTCAGAGATTAGAATTAATTGAATTAGTCTTTGATCTTGGGTGTTATGTTTTAAAAGTTCAGTAGCCATTTGCTATTCTGCTTTGCAAGAACCAGCCCTTGCTAAGCATGGGGTTGGAATGCATCTGTGTGATCATCTGTATCACAAAAAAGGACATCAAAAGTGAAGCTGAGGAGAATTTTTCCATTTTGCTTTGTGTCCAGGCAATCAGAAAAGAAGTGATGTGTGTTCAGAACTTCTAGGTATTTTAGATTTTAATTGTAGTTTGAGGAATGTCTGTTGAAAACTCTTTACTAGGTAGCAGTAATTAGAACTGGTGAAGCCTTTGTGTATGGCTGGCTGAACAGTATTAAAAGTAACACCTAAACTGTTCAATATCCATTTCTCAACCAATTAATATGAGCTGATTTACACTTATTGTATTCACTTATTTACAAATTGCTCTGTTGCCATCAGCTTCAGGCAGGTAGGGAGATCAGAACTGTTGATTCCAGTTTATTATTTGTATGTGAGATCTGTAAAGATATTTTATATTATTCCACCATCATGTCTGTGTCTAATACAGATGCCCTCAACTGTCTTTTTTCAGTCACACAGTTGTGTAAGCAAGGTAGTTATGCTACAGGAAAAATCCTGGTATGATAGTCAGAGAAGGCTCTATCTCCTGTTCCTCTCTTTACTGTATCAGAAGTGGTAAACATATATCTTCTCAGCTGCCTGCCTTGCTACAAGTCATGTTTTTGCAGATAACTTTGTCTTTATATGTGTTGCTTTTTATTATTCAGAAGAGCTGTAAAAACTCATTCGTTGCTGAGTGAATATAGTTGAATCCCAAACACAAATATTTCTTCCTGTCAGATGGTGATGTTTTATCTGAAGAGGTTTACAATTACTGGGAAAGTTAAAATAGAAAAAAAAAAAAAAAAAAAAAGGAAAGGCAAAAGAAACACAAAAACAAAGGAAAGCTACAGGAAATTAATATTTAGGACACAGTCTTGGATATTTGTGGCTGTCCAGGATGTGCTGTGTTACCTGACGGTATCTTAGCAACTTTGAAAACCTATTAAAGCATCTCTAATTATATCTCTTACCATTCAGTTTTGCCTGCAGTGCATCTCCAAGCATGTCTCTGCATTTGTATCTGCCTGTATGTGACAGTGGAATTTACTGAATTCCTGCATTATGTTTGCTGTGATAATTAGTAAAACACGGGGAATATTTCAGAATGAATAATTGATCCCATTAATTTGTCCTCTTAAGTATTATTTTCTTAATTATATTTTAAATTATGGACCAGTTGCAAGAATCTCTGTGAAACGTTGATTCCTTAGTGTTTGGATGATGATTTTTGTTTCTTCAGAGGAAATGTATGATAGCTTTGTTTACTTGGTTGTCTTCAACCCCTTCCTATTTACTAAGATAAATATTTAGCTGAATACAGGCTGATTTCTGATAGCACTAAATACCAGCCAGTTCCACTCCTGGGATCATCTGTGGGCACCTCAACACAAGGAGGAGCTGTCCAAAGAAGGACACAGAAGCTGGTGAAGGCCACAGACAAGAATTCTTTTGAGGAGTGGCTGAGGGAACTATTTAGTCTGAAGAAAAGGATGCTGAGGGGAGGCCTTGGTCTCTGCCAATGCCTGACAGGAGGCTCTAGAGAGGTGGCTGCTGGTCTCTTCTCACAAGTAACTAGCAATAGGACAAGAGGAGATGGTCTCAAGCTGCCCCAGGGAAGGTTTAGGTCAGATATGATGGAAAATGTCTTCACTGGAAGGGATGTGAAGACCTGGAACAGACTGCTGAAGGAAGTGGTTGAATCAGCATCACTGGACATGTTTAAATGTCAGGTATGTGGTGCTTAGCAACAGGGTTGAGCAGGGGGCTTCATCAGACTGGGTCAGGGGTTGTACTGCTCAGTGTTCCTGCTCCTGCCTTGTGAAGATGCACAAAGCAGCTTGCTCCCAGCCTCTGGGGTTCAGAGCAAGTCAGAGGACAGAGCTTCCCACCCAGCCCCTGTGGGTGAGATGCTGATTAAGGTGGCCTACTTAGTGCAGATCTGTGCACGAGGAGACCTTTGTGTGTCATTAAGTGTGGTTTCTAAATGGAGAAATAGGATTGTCACTCAACTATAGTTCTGGGAAACAAAGCTAAATACCCTCACACATGCACTTGTTCAGCAATCACAGTAAAGACTGGGTAAGGAGAAGGCTTCCAGGACCTGATTTACCCTGACACTAATAGCTAGTGTTCTCTTAGGCTCTAGTGAGGTTTGCATCTGCCTACACAGAGTGTAGGCACCATGACTCATTGTGCCATTAAACAATTATGACATGAGAAATTAGAAAAAGGTAGAAACACTCCAGAGACTTCTTTATCTTTTATGATGCATAAAGATCCTAGAAGTGGCTGCTGCTGCTGCTCTCTCTCCTGTTTTACACTAAGATACTCCTTCTGGTTGCATACTGGTGTATGAATTTGTCCCAAGACTATCAGTCACTAAAACACAGTCTTTTGATTTCTTCCTGGGAGAAGAAGAAAAGAAAATCCTCTAAAATTGGAGGTCCTGACCTCCTTTGATCATAGCTGATAGAGGTAAAGTACTTAGGTCTGACAAAAGTCCTTTAGCTGGTTGGCAAATATAATAGGAGTGCACTTAGTGGAATAGTCTGCAAAAATTGAGGTCAGTCACTGATGTTATTCCTTCAAGATCCAATAGGAAAACAGGTATTTTGTCCTGGAAAGAAAAATGTGGTTACTGGCAATCTAATCTATGTTAAAATGATGAAAGAACTGATAAAAAATGGTGCACTAGTGAAACTGTTCAATGTGGCTGGTGAAACTTCTACATTCCAGAACAAGAAAACCTTCACCAGTAAAAATCCTATGTTTGTGTAGCTCCTTTACACTTTAGTCACTCCAGAAAGATGAACTCCTGTTGCAGTGTAGATTGTAGTGTTTTCATCCAAATGGAGTGACTGTATGTGGTACTCCATGTGCTCATACACATCTATGAGTGTGCATTCATAAAACCAATATGACAATAAGCATATTTTATATCTTGAAGCACATTAAATGATAAAAGGTCTACATGAAAAAAGTTAATGCAAGATTAAATATGTAAACTAGTGAGACAAGAAGGCCTGTCACTTAAGTTAGTTAAAAACCCTCAGGCTGGAAGGCAGTTCACCAGAACCAGAGAATCTCAATTTTCCACATGACAGGCTACCATCTCATTTATAACAATGTTTTAATCATAAGACATTCTTTTTTTTTTTTTAAAGGAGAAAAAAAAAAAGAAATCAAGTTCTAATGAACAAGACTTGCATTGAAGAATTCTGTCATTCCTCCCTTTGGCTGACAGTGTCTGCTGTTGGACTGCAAAGTTTCATTTAAGAGAAAGTTTCATAATAAATATTACAAATGTGAACTACTGCATGGCAGTGATTATCCTTCAGTGCATTACAGTCATGCTCCTGACTTACACTGCTGGCTTCATACTTCTAAAACATATCTCAACTTGATTGAATTGTCCCTTTTTTATCTGAAACCTTGAAAAGAGATCCCACCAAAATAGGTTGCATAAAGTGTTCTTCACTCCTTCATGAGCAAATATCATTAGAAATTAAGGATTAATACCAGTACTGTTCCACGTCAGCCTTATTGTTTGTAGAGAGGCTTAAGTCCTATTGCTGTAACTACCTTCTCACAGTTAGGTTATTGAAACCCCCACTGTCCATGAGGCTGTGAAAACAGTAAGCTATTTTATGTAGTTTAGATAGCTTAAATATTTTAATTAACCATGATAAAGTAGCACTGAAATCCTGAAAAGTCATCTTGGAGGACTGTTAATAATCAAAATAGGTTGTAATATTTTTGGTAACATCTAAAATACTGTTGACAGGGTGAGTGCATCAGAATAAGGCAGTTGGCAAAGACACGTAAATGGTTTTAAAACTCTTAGCCCAGAGCTTTATCAGTGGCAATACTTGTGTATATGGTTCTTGTGGGAGCCTGTTAACTCAGAATAGGAATACAGTCCAGCATCACTAGAGCTGCTACATTACTTCATTTCACATTTTCTTGAAGTGTTTGAAAGTTCAACCTGCAATTTCCTACTGTTTTGGGTGAAGTAGTTGAAATTACATAATGTTTTTGTGAAAAGCCAGTAAACTAGCACTGTCTGATTTCCTTCTTCTAACACACAGCACTCATTTTATACATGTAAATTATGTTACCAAACCTCAGTATTTCATTTTGAACTTGAAAGCCTGAGTGCTTGGACAGCAGAGGCCACGCTGCAGCTGCATCAAACCATCTGAATGGGGTTTGTGTGGCCCTAAGTGAAGGTTGCATAGTAACTTAGAAGTAAAAAGATCATTTTCCTCAGCATTTCCCTTGGTGGTCACAGGAGAGGCATGAGTGAATGTATCAAATCTGATTTTATGTAATATATTCAGTTGTGCTTGATTGCTGAGTAAGCCACAGGGTGATGGATGTCCACGGGTGGATGCGTGTGGCCAAAGCTGCAAAATTATTCTACATTGAGATATAATAGTTTTTATGAATGTACAAATCTCTAATAAAATCCTATGAACATTCCTGGTAAAAACAAATTTTAAAGAGTAAATTAATTGTTTTAGAATCACTATGATTCAGTAATAATACACTTATTTTTTGTTTGTTTCAAGTCAACCCCGAATCCCATTGTGGCATATACAAGCAAACAGCCTCACTGATACCAAGGGAAATATTGCTGCCCTGAATGCCTCTTACAAAGCCCTGAGCTGAAGGACAGCCCCCACAGCATCCTCCATGCAGCTCAGATGACCCACTTCAGAAGACATATGGCTGCTTTACTCTGCACTCCAGTCACCTCAGGAGTTGAAACTGCTGGTCTGACCATGAATTGCTAGCTGTAATTTAGATTTGTTCTAAAGTTACTAAAACTGAAGGCAGTGTCTTAGCTGCTGCAAGTGTCAAGGCTGGAGGAACATGAATGTGGTGCTATCTGCCTTTGATCTCTGCTAAGTAATAGCAGGCATTGACTCAAGAGTAGGAGAGAAAACATAAAAATAACCAAGGTCTCAACTGTGAGACATGTATAGAGAGCACCAAATCCTTTCCTTTCTAGTAATATAGTATTTAATGGTATTAAAAACTAAAGTGAATAAATAAATGGAGTGGGTAGTGAGCAGATTTTTACCCTGATTGAAATAATCTTGACACTTTCCACTGACACACAGACTGAGTGCTGAGCACATCTCAGGGGATGGCCATCACTGCACAAGACTGGGCTAGTAAGAATAGCAGAACAAAGAGGTGTGAATGGTTTGAACAGAAAGCAATACCTGGAACAGGTTAGTTGTCACTTTCTTAGGTAATCTCTTCAGTGACCATCACCTAGTAAGTAGCTCTTTAAGGTATTTTTTTCTTTTTTATCATTTTTGTCATTTTCATTGATAGTGTAGATTGGAAAATTCTGTTTTCTCTGTTTCTGTAACAGGCACCTGGGAATTCCAGTAATTGTTTTAAAGCAAAAAAACCCAACCCTCATACTAATGCTTGACTTCACATCTTTTTTCCTTAGGATTTGAAATAGCTTTTTAAACTAAAATCTTGGGGAAGATGTTTTTTACCTAATGATTGACAGAATTAACAGTATTATGAGATAGAGGATACCCCCCCCCCCCCAAACTGGTGGTGTTACAGAGAACTTTTCAGATTAACTATATTTGCAAAAGTAATTTTTCATTCTAAAAGACTGAAAAAATATTCAAAATTTAGTTTCTCTTCAGTAAAATAAAATTTGAAAGTGTTTCCATTAAAATTAATTAGAAAATGATGCTTTGTCTTTCTCCAGCTGCCTCAGGGTGTTTTTAAGATTTTAAATGAAGTTCTAAATATAACTGAATTCTGTAACTTTTAATCAATGTCAGTTTAATACATCCTCATAGAGCTTGGCTGAAAAACGTGTGATGCAAACACAGACACAATAACACTCCTCCCCAGCTAGTTGTGTTTAGAAGGAATTTCTTTCTGGTGATGCCAATGGGCTCTCTGTTTCCCAGCTCATGGCTCAGCAGAATTGAGGGGCAAATGTGCTCTGGCAGAGTCAGAACTGAGCTAACAGCTCTCAGGCACAACTGGTGCTGAATGAGCAGGGGCTGTTACTCCAGTGGGCTCTGCTTTGTGCAGCCAGCCTCAGTTATTGGTGCTCTGCATCTTGTGATCCCAAAGTGCTTCACTGATGGTGTTCTGCTGAGAAAGCTGGAAAGATGTTGTGGTTTTGGGTTTGGTTTGTTTTTTTTTTTTGGAGATGAAGCCTAATAGATTTATCTGTTGGCTTAAGGGAAAATTGAGTCTAGGAGCTGGAAGAGAGATTGGTTGATGCCTCTGAGAGGGCTGTGTCTGGACTATGGATGCTAGTTAATTTTACCTGTGTATGGCAGCCTTACTCATTTATCTTTGGATGCCACAGGCAGAATTTCTGAATGTCTGATAAATGTGTAAATATAAAAATAGTGGTTTGCACGTGCTTCTTTGAGTCTCTGGTGCTCTTCTCCCAGTGTTTTGAATGGCATAGGCAACACTTGTTAAGGAACTTAAGGGATCCCAGCACAACTGGGATTGATAAATATCCAAAGCTGAATAGCTGGTAACTGAAATGCAAAGCTAAGAAGCTCAGATACAGTCATAAAGGGAGGAGCAGGTTCAAATGGCTTTGCTGACAGCCAGGGGATTCCCATGGTTTGGGTTCAGTCTCTGTTCTTCACAGATGGGCAGCCTTAGGAAAGACTGGCTGAGCCAGGTTCATTCCACTCCTCTGAGGCAGCTCAGAGGTTGATGAACTCAGGAGGCTGAGCAGCACCTCCAGAAGGTGTGTTGGATATTAGGTGTGCTGAAATGCCCTGTGTGTGAACCACTCTCCTTGTTGGTGTGGAAGGAGCATGGAGCTTCTCATTGCTGCTCCTCAGGTGGGTACATTGAGGGCATCCTCCTTCTAGGGGTTCAGCTGCCAAGTCAGAGTAGCACTGACTGAGTCCAAGGTCAGGCCCTTTGCTGGCAAGAGCTGAGCTAAAGCAGCTTTGTAAGTCTGCCTTTGCCTGGTCTCACCCTCACCCTGACCAGAGCAGCTGTCTCAGTGCCCTGTTGCTGTGAACTTTGGGGTAATCACTTGGTTGTGTCCAGTCCTGACTGCTGCCTCTGGCCCTGATCCTCACCTCACCTTGCATCCTGGCTACTTGTTGGTAACATCACTGCTTATTGCCTTCTGCTCCAGGCTCACATCCCACCTCACCCCTAGCAATTCCCTGAGATGCCTGGAGTGAGGAGGGCTGAAGCTAGCCCTTCATTTCTCTCATTAGCTGTGCAGACAGAAGGCATTAGGCAAGGGTAGGTACATTTGAGGCACTCAGGCTCCATATCAGTACCTCACTGTTAGACAGCAGAGTAACAGTACTGCAGGATAAAGCCTCACTGTTACACAGCACTGTAAGAGTGCCATGATAATACACACAATGTAAATAGGGATTGGAGCTTGAAAAGTTGTGTCTGATATTTTTTTTCAATTTCAGTATTCAGGTGTAGAAGTTAAATTTCTTACTCCCCTGCAGCTTTCTTTAAAAATATATGGACTTAAGAGCAGCTGAATTAACTGTATGCATTTGAAAATATATGAGATTCAGAACACATTTGTATCTATGCCCAGTGTAAACTTGGTGCTTTAAACTGTTTTTTAGCTCAGTCATTTGTTCAAGGTCACATACTAATTGCAGGCAGAGCTAAATAAAGGATCTGGGAGTATCTGCTCTAACCAATACATCATACTCATTACTAGTTATTTTTCTACTGCCTGGCTCGTGGCTCTGGGACACTGACTGAGTTATTACTTAGAGGTTTGCAGAAATTCATAAATGTTGAATGCTTCAACAAATAACTACCAATCTAGAGAAATGAATGGCAAAGTATCCTCAACCTGCCCTTTCTTTATATAGTATCTCAGATTTATTGCCAATTGCACGATGATCTTGGCCAAGCTCTATTTTTTTTTAGAAGATAAAACTGTGACTTCATGATAGATTCCAAGACTTTGGGAGTTAGGCTAGTGCAACATAATGCTTCTAGTGCAGAAGGGCTTTTGTGGTTTTTGATTTTGCTAAAGAGAGTTCTGAGTAATGAGCTGTGATTTATTGGGATACTTCATGAAAAAAACTTTCAGCTGTTTCTTTACTGGGAATGTACCATGTGAAATTGTAGGTAGTTGATCTGACTCAGACATGATAGTTTTATTAGAAATCCACTGGTGTTAGTGATCATTTATCTGCAGTTTTATAGCTCTTTGTATGAACTGCTATGAGAAGGAAGCCTTCTAATCTGTGATTATAAAGGGAATAATATTTTTGTAACTGTTTATCTGTTAATAAAACTAATTTTAATTATTATTAAGTTAATAATAAAGTTGTGTTTTCTTCAGCTCATCAGAATCCGAAACATAATGACTCAAATTATTTTTGATCCTTACACAGTTAGGCAGCCAAAACTCATGGGACTGAGCAAAGTTTTGAAACAGAGTTGATGCAGATTATTTCTATGCTAATGCCTCTGTTAAATGAGAAGCAGCACCTATGGAAACAAGGAGCAGTTCAGAGGCAATGAAGACAATCTTCTTTATGCTTCCTTCCCTGCGTTTCTAATCACTAAATTCAGTTTCAGTACAAATTGTGATTTACATTCAGGTGCTCATAGAAATGGCATCCAAACCGCATGATGTTAGTGCTGTTCAGTTCCAGGCTTTCATGTCACAGAACTGTCTCTTTGTCTATTTTTTCCTGTCAAATTCCTCAGTCTGGGATGTTCCTGTCTGGCTCAATAGTACCTTGAGATAAGCAGTATGGGGACCAGTACTGGAAAGTTAAGAGACTATTTCACCTAAAATGGGAGAGATTAATGGAAAGTGTGGAATATGCTTTTAGTAGCACAGAAGGGACAAATCAATCTTTATCCTGACAATATGCTTTATGAGCTATAAATAAGCTTTCCTATTGGCTATCCAGTCACTAATGGCATCGAAAGGGAATGTTCTTCCCTTTGGGATATTTGGTAAGGGCTGAAATGGGCAGAGCAGAATAATGAAAAGAGATTTGCTTCCCTTCCTCTCTGCTCGGTGTGGCTGTCACAATATGATTATCTCGTGTTTCTTTGTGACTGCAAATAAGACAAAGTGACTTCCCAGCTGTTAACGGGAGACTGACATTGCAGTAGATCTTTCACAATCAATCAGTTTTCAGCAAAGGCAAAGTGAATGAAAGTAAGAAATGGCTACAAAATGGGGAGGAAAACCTGCGATTTCTGTCCATCACCAGAGACATCTTAACTGCATGTTTGCAAGCACTAGAAAGCTTCAGGAGATTGATTTTAGGAGCATTAATAGGATTAGATGCAGGCAGTCTTTGTTGTGCCATGTTTCTTCTTTGGACCTTTGCAATGGGAGAGAGGTATTTCAGGTTTTGGACTGAACAGGTCAGAGAGAGGCACATAAAGCAACTCAGGACCT
>JAOEGS010003937.1:15470-47117 GCA_025447755.1 Corythornis vintsioides
CTTTGCAATGGGAGAGAGGTATTTCAGGTTTTGGACTGAACAGGTCAGAGAGAGGCACATAAAGCAACTCAGGACCTTATTTTCCCATAAGAATCCATCACCCATGAGCAGATTGGTCTCTTGGATTATATTTTGGGTGTGAATGAGGTGTGTGTGCAAGGACTTTACACACAGGTACCAGTTATCTGATAACCTGTATTAAACAGTCATTTACAACTGAGCAGTTTGTTGCTGGTGATGCCTTCAGGTTTGGGCCCTTGAGTTCAAAAGAGGTATTGCCAAACTGGAGAGGCCATAAATATGGAGCTGAGAGCTTGTGACCTGTGAGGAGAGGATGGGGGAGCTGGCCAAGATAAGATTTAGGATCAGAAAGTAAAAATGTTATAAGAGGATGCTACCATGTGTCTAGATATGTCTTATTCCCTTCCCATCTCTATTTTATTCTGGTGTAGTAAATGAATGTGGTATTGTGCTTACCCTTGTGCATATAAAAAGAAGATGCTAGAGTGCATTTGTGGTAAGATATTTACTAAGCGGTGAGGTCATAATTTCATTGTTTATAGAGAATGTCATATAGTATTAATGTAAATCTGAAGAAGGCACTGCTTATTGTGAATTTTCAGTCTCTGTTATTATTCATACAGCAGATGTTAACCATTGCTGACAGTCTTCTTTAGAAGCAACCTGCAGTGGGGCAGGGAGAAAGTTGAATTAGAACCTGGGTTTATAACAGAGTATTGCAGAAGCTGAAATACTCTGTGCTGAACTGGAGACAAAGCTCAGTCTTTCTGTTCTTGACTGAATATACTGAAAATACCTGAATGCCAGATGTTCTTATCAATGGACATTCATTTCTGTCCACATCACAGGCCCCCTTTTAGCAGATGAGAAGAAAAACAATGTTCTTTTAACCTCAGAATCCGGCCTTACGGTGCTAATCTGGAATTCATTAATCACCTTTTTAATTTGACATCCCAGTGACTGGCTCCCTAACTGTGCAGCTGAGATGCTGCTGCTTAAACAAGTTTTACCCCTCTCTGGTATTTTTAGCAAGTTGTATTCACCAGTTTAGGCTTCTCCTAAACCAACCTGCAGAGAATCCTTTCAAAGCAACTGCCACAGAGAATGAATTTTTAATCAGTATTAATATCTAGAATTCAGTAAATAGAATAATATAAGGTGGATCTGTTTTCTAGATGTAATTTATTGTATTTGAATGAATTTCTTCATTCCTCCTTTGGAGTGAAACAGGATTGTGATGTGATAGAAAACCTTTTGTGGGGACAAACACAATGTCAAACTCCCTCACCCCACACCTCTGCTGTCTGTTCAGGTAACACGCTCATCTGTATTACCCAGGCACTGGGTAAATGAGCCAAGCTAACTGAAAATCCAGTCTCTGCCATGTGTGAAGAGAAAATGCAAGCATGTCATCTGCCTTAGACTCATCACAAATTTGATTTTTCATTTGGGTTGCTGTAGATTTGACAGACAGCCTTGTTCTCTCATTATTTAAACTGTATTGTCATGGTTAAACATTTTGAATATACATCTGTGGGGGTTTTTTTAAGAAATATTCTCCTATTTGTTTTCAATTTGACATCCTACAGATCTGCATTTAGCAGCACTTAACAATGCAAAAAAATTAATGTATTATTCTAGAAATTGTATGAGCTTTGGGTTGCAAGAAGCCATAGCTCTAACTAGAACATTATTTACTGGATCACAAGCCTAAAAGTTAATGTACCAGAGCTTCTCTCTTTCTCTGGATGGATTGTAACAGTAATGAAGCTTAACTGATTTCTGTTCATCTGGCTTTTAACTGCTGAGAGTTGCAAAGAGAATTAGAAAGAAGACCCTTCATGTTATCCTCTTTTCTCCTTTCATTTTAGTTAATAATTGGAATCACACATTCCATTCTAACCAGATACTCAGGGCATGGACAATAATTCCAATAACCTACAAAGTGGCATCGTGCTGGGAGCAGCACAAAGAGAAATGAGCTACTACATGTCAGGCTGTGTTAAGAACAGCAGAGCTCAAACCTGTGACTGCTTTTCCTAGTGTAGACTAGTTCAGTATGACCAGCTACCCAAACAAGAAAGCAGAGGCTGAGTGGTGAGTGAGTGGCTGAAATCTGGACACTGCTGAATGGGTCTCTGGTGTGTCGGGTTCTGGGCTGCATGGAAACCACAGCATGGCTGAGGCCATGTTTAGGTTGCATAAGTGTGCATAACATACAAGAGTTTTGGAGCCTGTGCACTAAGGTGATTTGTTCCTCAGTAGGCTCTAGTGCTGATCCTTTTCCACTACAGGAGGATTTTTGTGTCCTTCTCTCCAAAAAGTAGCGCAGGGCAGCATCCGAGTGTCAATATTTGGACGTTGTCATCTCTTTGCAGTCAGCAAGCTACTAAATTCCTGTGTGCAAGCATCTTCCAGTTTTAGCTTCTGACTCAGCTCCAATGGAAAGAAACACTGAAGGGAGGCAAAAGGATTCTGTAGAGCAGATAGATGGGGACAATGGGAGAGGTGATCACACTGAATTCCATGTCAATGCAAATTAACTTCACTGCACGTCAGTGTGGTTATACAGGTGGTACAAGGTTTTGGGAGTCACCCTGTCGTGGTCCCAGAACGTTAAGGTAGCTGTTGCACAAGGAAGGGGTCTGGTTTTTCCAAGAGAGGTCACAATGGGTCTGCTATAGTTCTAGTAATATGTTAGGAAAAAAATTAACTGCTACAGATTTAGAAATTATTTATCTTGAATCCTCTGAAATAAAATAGCAAAATGCTTAGGCAGAGATGTTCTGGAGGGATTTTTTTTTTCTCTCAACAAAATGAGAGAGGCTGAGACATTCCATAAATTCTTTTGAACAGTCAGCATTCTTATTTTTGAGCCTGTTCCTGACCACAGATAGCTTTATTTTAGGTGCAGTGCATATAATCATTTACTGTCAGATTTCTATTTTTATTGGTGTTCTCATGACTGATTTTTAGTAACATAATTATTTTCAGGTATCTTACTTGGATAATTTTTCCATTTCTTTGTGTCCAGTACTTACTCTTTTTTATCTTAACATGATATTTACCTTTTAAGAATTCTGAAGAATTCTGCGCCAGCATCTGGAAATTCATTTCCTTATATGGACAGGAATAAAGCCGAATGAGCAGTATTTAATCTGGAATTAATGAAATGATTAATGCCTGTGAGTGCTGAATAATTGAGAGATTCATGTATTATAACTAATTTTTTTTTTTTCTTCATTTCCTGATGTATTTAACCTATTTCCAAGCACTTCAGTTTATCATTCTGAAGATCTCCATGATGTGAACTAACTAGAACAACTGAACTAAACCCAGTGCAGTCTCTGCTGGCATCCTGGCAGCCAGGCTGTAGGTATTGGGTATTACTGCACTTACTGACACTGTATTACACAAACTCACTAAGAATATATCTTTTGTTGAGAATATATCTGGGTTCCTTCTTGCCTTTTTTCTCCACTGATGTTGTTTGCATTATTTATGGCATTTCAAGTACTGCCTTTGGAGGGATGCTGTAACACTGAATATTGTGGCACAACATTGCCTCTTCTAAGAACTGATGGGCAATGCTGATCCAATTCCCAGCCAAATCTAACATTCTCAAGTTCATAATCCTCTCTCCTGCTCACTTTCTAGCAAAGTCAAAGGTCCAGTTTTTAAAGGATATTTGCAGGAGCAAATGTTTGAACAAAACATAGTGGTTAATAGCCAATTACCAGTCTGCTTGTTTAAATATCCTGAGAAAAGTTACTGTCGTGGCCATTTCACCTATTTGCACAATCCTATCACATGTGACAATTAAAATAATATAGAGGCTGATGAATTTATCAAATATGACAAGCAGAATGCAGTATTTTTTTAGTGCTTTTATGTCATCCAGCACTTAAAGCAAGTTTCTGGGGATTTTCAGAACAGGTTTTTTCTGTATATCAAGGAAATAAAAGATCAAGCTACATTTTTAAGAGGGATAAATGTGCATGGCTTAGTCAGTGTCAGTGGACCTGGAGTCACTCAAAGTCTGTGAATATTATCTGTACAAAACAACTCATCCCTCTTAAGTAACTTCAGTATCTGCTTAAAAGCTGAGCAGTCACCTGGGCTTGTCACTGGAATGTTCAGTCTGAACTCACCAGAGCTGCTGATTTGGAACCAGCTACTAGGAGACAAAAACCAGCTCCCAGGAGAGATCAGCATTGGCAATAGGAAATATTTTTTCCTGTAATAAGCACAACGTAGCATTTCAGAGCAGTGTGGATGTTACAGTTCCCTGTAGCTGAACAGGGCTGAGAAAACCAGACCAGAGTGGAGCAGCTGCTGGAGGGAAACATCCCTGGGAAAGCCTGGGTTTACCTCTGTGATCAAACAGGCTGCTGAGGGAGCAAGGAAGGAAGAGAGGTGGATTCCACTGGAGTTCTCAGATGGCAGATTTGATCTGTAAAACATTCCTATGGCTCATCCCCTCTTCTCAGTCACTGTTGAACAATATTCATGGCTGAACAGTACTGCTGAACGTGCATTTTCAGTTCACTTGAAGCATGGTTAGAGTTTTTCATCAGGGAGCAGCAAAACCAATGTCACTGCAGGATTGGAAATCACACTGAAGGTAGGGAATAAAAGACTGCCTGTAGTTCCAGGGGGCTGTAGAATAGCCATTGTTATTTCCCTTTGTATGGCTGAGTTAGGAGGAGGCCCTTTTCACAGGGATGCTTGGTCTCCCAGTGAAAGAACATGCAGTGATATTAACCTGAAGTACTTGAGAGCAGCTGCCACAGGGAGAGCTCCTAGAAAGGTTTGCAAAATTGATGCCTCAGATCCATCCAGAATCATCACACTCTTATTAAGGAAAAATATCATTCATACACAGTATTAAAGATAGCAGAAATACATTTTAGTTGGATGAATTGATAGCAAAAATACTTTAATCTGGATTATGAAGAATTATCAGGGTAACACCAAGAGCAGATTTTTAAAGGAAATATTTCTCAATATTAATTCTGTGCTTGCTGATCTCCTTATATTTACTATACTCTCATATTATCTTATCCTATTATCACACACTGGCGTATTCTTTTCTATTGTCAGGGACTGCACACCAAACAGTACATTGCCAATGCACATAAAGTCTGTTTAGATCTTACTCCTTTCTCACATGGTTCTGTGTGGTTTAAAAGTCTGGGAAATATACTTTTTAATTCATGTTTTTTTGCCATTGAATCTTGATTTGGGGTTGGAGTAAAGCACTGTGAATGTGGGGGAGATAGAGGCACTGCAATTAGCAGCTTTTTTTCAGCAACAATGGCAACATTCCTGCTAAATGATTTGTTATGTTTTTAATTACTGGATTATATCTGAAATCAAGTATTCAACTTTGCATATTTCTAATTTGTTCAAATTATAGTCACATCATTATGTTCAAATCACAGTACCCAAAATGTGGTTTTTGCTACAGGATAATTAACCAATGACTTTGAAATATGCAAGCAGGGAGTCTCATTTAGGTAGACAGCACAAGAAAGAAGAGGAGCTAGTGATGCATTCCATTGCATTCTTATCTTTTGAAAACAAAGCTTCAAGTTGCTTTGTTCTTGATTGCATTATTCCATGACAGATTTTGTGATCTGTAGTTATCTTACATTGCTGCAACATTGAAACTCTTCACCCTTTAACATGTGCTCCTGAACTAATTGCTTTGAAGTTCCCCAAAGAATTACTCCCGTGAAAAATAAATAGAACTAGCAAGACAAGTTCAGTGATATGAATAGTAAGATTAATGAGTTGTGTATACTGTGATTCTTGCAGTATTCCAGCCAAATTATTACATATTGGAGTACTTCTCCACAGAAGGGACCATATTGTATCTTTAATTTTTCTTTATCAATTGAATTCCTGTAAAAACATAGGGCAGAATATGGTTCTCACTGAATTCTCAAGTGATATTCTAGTATCATGGTAAAACTGCTAGTTACTCTAGGTGCTTTTCCAGCTTTCATTTTTCCATCCATCCATCCATCCATCCATCCATCCATCCATCCATCCATCCATCCATCCATCCATCCATCCATCTGCTTCTATGAGTGTCCATATTTTCCACACCAGCAATACTATTAATATATCTAGATTTTAATATAGTGTGTGACAACTTGAAATATTTTTTCCCTGAGTGATATTGTCTCAGTAAATGATTCAGTTAATTTTTTTTAATGTACTTTGAACACAAATCCACATGAATGCAATAAGGCCAGACTACACTACAGCATGTTAGCAGATGAAATAATTAAAACTAATGGGAACAAAGCTGTAATCAAAATACATGGCACCCTTTGCTGCCATTTTCATCTCTCATCTATTCCCATTAATAAAACTAAATTATTTTATCATGCCTTTAGAGATAAATGGCACCTGTCCTGGACTTCAGATGCCATACATGCTGACCACTGTGTATAGTAGGTGCCCTAATGAGAGAATGAAATTTGTGAAAATATAGCTACTTTACTTTTAAATCACTGTCATTTTCTCTCTTCTTACAGTGTGCAGATCACATTCAAATGTGCTCTCAAAACACGAGAGAAAAACATAAATAAATGTCCCACAGAACATATATTAGGAAATAACCTGGTTCCATCCATCCAGCTCATTGTGTTTCCTTTACCTTATGGTCCACACACTTTGGGGTTCTTTTACTTCCCCCCCAACTCAGGCTGCCTTTGCCAGCATCACCACGGTCTGCCTGCCACAGCCGTGTAGCAAGGGCGAAGTTGACCTTCTCAAGTGAACCTCAGAGAAAAATGGAGTCTACTCACATAAATCTATACAGGGAAGCTTATAATTTACTAAATGTATTTTAAACCATTGATAGATTAATTTAGAAACAGGGGTTGTGGAGGGAATGTTGACAATCTATAAAGTCTTCCTGCTGCTTCAGGACTCTTAATGTCTGTGCAGAGTGTCCCAAGCTGGTTGGTAAGGTGATGCAGATCTACAGCAGTGGATTTCACTGGTGGGTGGAGACAGAAAAAAAATGTTAGGTATGAATTTGCCTTCTAACTGAACTTTGTGATGCATTATACATGCTTACCAGATTAAGATCTGCTTGAAGGGTGCTCAGAATACATCGCTTTTGTCATGTAGAAATCATTTTATTTAGGTGCAAATGTAGTTGCACAAATGATAAGGACAGTGTTGTATTAAACCAAACAGAGCTCAGGCAGAGTCTTCATTAAGGGGGTCCAAAGACCTCACCATCTGCTGCAGCTGCTCCCAGCTCTCCCTGGGTTCCTTTGCTCCGTGGATCCTGCTGCCTGAAGCCACCTGCTCACTTCATTAGAGATAAGCTCTTAAAACACTGCCTGCAACAGCTCCTATCTCTCCAGGCTTGGGCTTCTGGGGCACAGGAGCAAGTTGCAAGTGGGGTGAGACTTGGTTTGTATCTTCAGTTAGGAAAGTTGAATAAATGGAAAGGAGGAAATAGGGTGTTTCATAAAAGACTCCACCACTTTTGCTTTGCTGTGTGTAGAAGACAGCAGATTTAGTTCTACCTCTTGTCAGCACGGCTAGTGTTGTTCAGCCCTCCTGCACTCACTTCTGCATTTCACTAGCAGTTGTGACCTTGCAAACAAACAGAAATTCAAGAAGTGGATTGGGATTGCTGGAGCTGTGCAGTGTTCAGCCCTGCTTTGTTTTATGAGCTTTCTGGGTTTGCCATTGTTTGGGAGGATTTTCAGGGTAGACTTCTATCTGCACCAGCACACACATGGCCCTGTGCAGTCTTCCCAGCTGAAACTCTACAACCAACAGCAACTTCGGGAAGGATAACATCAAAAAAACATCATTTTCAGATTTGTTTTGCAAGGTGCAAGACAGGATCTTTATTATATTAAGAAATAAATGATAATTATTATTTTTTTTACTGTTCAAATAGATTATTAAATGCTGGACCTGCAGGGTGTGTCTCTGCATAACTCTATTGCTTGCTTTTGTGCTAGCAGTCTTAATGAATTGGTTAATTACTTAATGGGACTTGAAGATAATAAACCTTCAGTAAGAGTTTAATATTAATAATTACTATTATCATTATTAAGTATTACTCTTTTACTGCAGGAGGGACGGGATCATGGCTGCTGGAACAGAAGATACTGTGGAATTCACAGTATCTCTTAATTTTGTCCTCTGTTTAACTCAGGGCGGTTTCTGGCTGTGATGAGGGAGAAGGAGCTGAATCACAGAAGTGAATTATTCCCTGTTGGCAACTCAACAGTGTATACAATACTTCATGACCAGCCTTATTTCCTTCTCCCTCTCATCTCTCCTGGTACTGTGCTCACGTGATGTTGCAGCTGTGAATTATTTCTTGCATTCTGTAATTACCTATCCCATTATATCCACTTTCCTTTCCAGTCATGCTGTAGTTATTATTCTTTTTAACCCTGAAAAATCCCTTTGGGATCTGCCTGAATTTTGGAAGTTCTAGGGCTGTGTATTCTTTCTCATCTGATTTCACTAAGAAATCAAATGTCAGTGAAATTCAGTGTAACAGGTCAGGCACAAATAGAGAGCCAATGATCCTTTGTGTTTCTGACCAGTGGGTTTATATGTCTGATATAAACCAGTGGGTTTATATGTCTGGTTTGTTGGCTTTTTTTTCCAAAATTGTAGAGGTATAAATTCAAAAAGTAAAATAAAGAATTTGTTAATGGAAGAACCACAGTTTGAATAATACACAAAGATTACCATGATTTTTCCTCCCACTGCTTTAATTGGCCGTTTCACCAGTTCTGTGGCTGGCAAATACCTTTAGTCACATACATTATACTAGAAAATTGACAAGTACCTTTTACACATAAAATAAGTGGAAACATGCATAGGGAATTTGTTATTTCTCTTTAAATACCATAAAATATGGATGAATTCTAACAAAGAGGTGAATGTATCTGAATAAAATTACTTCTTTGTATGTCAAGTTGATATAGCAGTTGCCATGGTAAACAAACATTGTACATAAATACTTAAATAAATAGTTGTATATTTAGAATGGTAGCAAGCTGTTAACCAAGATTTAGACACTGATAAAGAAGATCCTGGAGAGAATCCTAGTGCTTTCAACTGTCTGTATAACTATTCAATTAGAAAACTTACAGTGCAATGAACCCAAATAGTTCCAGCCTTTAATTGGAGGCTGGGGGAGCAGGCGAAGGAGAGGGAATAATAATAAGCATCATAGCAAGTGGTAAGAGAAATAGGAAGTATTCTGTACCCACAGTTTCCCACCACAGTATGATTCTGCTCCTAACACTGGGGACATGAAATTGGCAACTAAAATACTGAGTCACAAGTGCAAATGTTGAGATGACAAGTTACATCAAATATTTTAACACCCAAGATTAGTCTTTTCAAAAGAATCCACAGTGAATGTTTTTATTACCCCCAGAAGAAGATGAAGGGCATCTCCGTGTAGATTATGGGGCAGCACACACAGGGTTCCAGCTGAAGACAGGGATGTCAGACTGACTGAAACAAGAAATTTTTGGCACCAAAAATAAGCAAAACAAATAATTTTGGTACTACCTCACAAAACTTTAAAATAGTAGATTTTGGAAATTATTTATAAATACCATTCTTCTTATATTCTGTGCTTTCCTTATTTGTGTTTCAAGGCAGGTCATGGGCTGCAGTATTTTGTATGAGTCTCTTGATTCTAACCATTCTTAGCTGCTCAGAGATTCTTTTCCTTTGCCCTTTAACTCACATCTCTCCAGGTTTGTCTTAAGGCTGTTAAGTCTTGTACTTAATTACTTCTCTCATTTAGCCATGGTATAATAAAGAATGATTCATACTAACAGCATGTTAAAATAACTCATCCCAGTTTCTCTATCAGCAGTCCTGCTGTTAGACCAGTAGCTCCAGCTAAGTACTTACATCCTTTTCCTGCCAAGAACTTAGCAGTGGTTTTCTGTCCAGGTGATTACATGGGCTCAAAGTCCTTATGCTTTATTTGGGCTTTAAATTAACATAAGGGCTGTATCCCATGTGCTTCTAATGAAATTATCAAATAATTAATGGCTGTCCATGCTGTGTTGCCATCAGCAGTGCAGGGGTTTTTGTGATTTTGTGGTCGCTCATAGAAGACACCACTGAACCTTGTATTTTCTATAAAAGTAAATTTCTATAGGAAAAAGAAATAATTGTTATTCAATAGGTACCTGTTCAAGATGAATCTCTCTGATGATATATCCTGCTTCATCTGCAGCAGTGCTATTTGGGAATGATTTAGTCACAAGCCAGTGAAAAATCTTCTTGTTGAACAAAGATTTTCCACTTCAGAAAACAGTGAAGCTGGTGTTGGATCAACCCTTCTGAAAACAACTGTAAATGTTGGTAGTTTTGCTCACAGTAAGGAAGGAGACAGAAAGATCTGTAAAACAACCAAAATGCAAAGTTGCTTCAGAAGTTTAGCTGATTTATTTTTTGAATCTCGTGTTTAATTAATCAGTGGGGTTTTTTTTAAAGTAACTATAGTCCCTGCCCAGCATAGCCCAGAGAGGGGGACTGCTCCCTGAGAACTGGGAGCCACCTGGGATCCCAATGGGGACTGTCAGAGCTTCCCACCAAAGTACCAGGGAAAGCTAAGGACAGTCCCAGACAGTCCCAGCCCTCAGGCACCCCTGTGAGGAAGGAGTAGGGCTGAAGTCATCAGTGATCTTACCACCTGAAGTCATCCTCACAGACTTTTCCACTTTGAAGTTAAATTAGTAGTTATTTATCTCATGTATAAAATATTTGGGGGTTGGCAAACCAGTCCTGTGAGGTCAGAAGGAGAGTGATCTCCAGACTCTGTGATGCTGTTTGCCACTGGATTTGAGCAAGAGTTACTGTGGTGCAGATAAATCCAGTTTTTCATTATTATCTTGTCCAAATAGCTGAAAATGTAGCACTCATTTCTCACATGTTTAACATTCATTACGATTTATTTTACTCAAGGAGAATCAAATGGCAAAATAAAAGGTTCTATGCAATCAGCAATCTCAATATTAGAGTTATTGCTGTACTTCTGTAGTGCAACAGCAAAGACATACAGATGATTTATCCAAGTGTAATACTCTTTGTAATATTTTTATGCATTTTGAATGGCCTAATATTTAATTGTAGGTATTTTTATTTAAATGGTCACCATTTGTCTATCCATTGCCTTGTTCATCTAGAAAAGATATTTCTGAGAAGTGAATAATTTGTGAGTGTAAGCTGATGGTCATACAGGTCCAGTTCATTATCCAGACACTTACCCTGGATAAGAGTTCCCACATATAAAATTGATAATACTTGCCATTGTAGATTAAACTCAGCTTAGATTTTGACCTACTACCAGCTTTCGTGCTGAGCATCCTTTATGTGAAATTAATAGCTCTGGAATATTTATGTGGTTTACAACTTTAGAAACATCTCGGAGCTTGTAAATTTTGGCAAGATCAGCTGGTTTACAATTAGAGGGGGAGAAGCAGGAGGAACTGCATTATTCTAAAATGCCATGTATGTATCACAAACTTGGGGACCATGACAACATTGTGCCCAGAGTTACCACTGCCATGCATTCCCCACATGTAACCTTCCCTATAGCATAGATCATTCTCATGCACTTGATCTTACAGGGGCTGGTCTGCATGTGACACCCATTCCCATTCCCCTGAATCACTGTCTTTATAGTCCAAAGAATCTGTGAAAGTTCAGTGAGTTCTGTCTTTGCCTCTATAGATCACAGCTTAGTTTCATCTGCCATCTCCCATCAGATGTTGTAGCTTCCCAGGGACTGGCTCACGTTTGTTGCCTGTCATGGCACAGCTGAGGAATGCTGCCCCATTCAGACAGCTTAGCAACTCTGTTTGCTTTGGATTTTTTAACAGAGAATAGATAACCAGCCAGTTGAATCTTTCAACTGTTGAAGCATTTGATTTTACTTTATACTATCCATTTTTCTGTCTTGTAAATTGTTCCCAATTCCGGACAAAATTCGATCTCTCGTCTTAAAGACAATTGAGGTGCCCTAGGATCGTTCAGAAGGAATTTTACCAGGAACTTGATAACCATAAATGCCACAGAAAGCTACCTGCTATTATGTACTTGATGCATGTGATGAATGCCTTGGGGAAATAACTAACTAACTTGTGGCTAAATAACAAAAACCTAATTAATTACTGTTTGTGTTTTCTTGCTAGGACATAAACTCATTTAGAGCTGCCATTACTTGTTGGGTAAATATATTCAGAGAATAATAAATGTATAAGATTATTCACTGTTCAGAGTAAATACATGATTAGTAGTTGTCAAAATGCTTATTCTTGACAACAATAGGGCCTAACAGCTGCTTTGCTGCACTGTGCCAAGCCTTGCTCAGGAACTCCTCAGTTCATGGGCCAGTGAAGCAGCAGACAGTAACAATTCCCGTGCTGCCATCCCATTTTGCAGAGTCACTCTGGATGCCAGGTGTCACCCACGTGTGAAACACTAACAGCTCCTTGGCAGCCAGAGAACCCAGGAGCTGACAGTCCTAGTAATGCATGAAGAGGGGGGGTGTTCCTCTGGAAACCCAAACTGATTGCAGGGAAACTCAGTGATGTGGAAAGCTGGTTGCACTGAGAGGACAGGGCACATGTTGCATTTAGCAGGGGGTTCCATGGGGATTCAGAGCTCTTAGAGACCTGTCTGTGGTGTTCTGCTACTCAGTGTGGCTCAATGTGCACCAATTGATACCAAAATTCAATGGGAAGTATTCAGTGGAAAAAAAATCCAACACAGGTGTAACTTTTAGGACACATGAAGAGGCTTTATTGAACTGAAATGGAATTGTCTGCAGCTCTCAAAAGCAGTCTCAGGGGGTTGGGATGGTTAGTTCCTCTAATACCATGTGAACTATCAAGACTAGAGGAGGTTTCCCCAGCTTTCATTTCTCTAAAGGTTTTCCTGCTCTTACGAGGCAGAAGGACAAGGAGAGCTGACAATTAGAGCTCTCTCATCTAGCTCCCTTTCCACAAGCAGTAGCTTTGTTTGGTAAATAAGGTACTAGCAAGTTGTTCTGGACCATGATTCTGGTTTTGTCACTGAACTCCATCCAGGGACTGCTTTCAGTAACTCAGGATTTATTGGATCTCCTGTTATGATGCCTCATAGGAATTAAAGTTCTGTGTGATCTAAAACATACCCTTTTCAGAATAAAACAGAAATGCTTTGGAGAAACTGGTATCATTAATGATATTTTCTTGAGAGAAATGAGGATGAAAAGACTAATCTGCCTTTTAATTTTACAACATTTAATTTTTTCATACAACTATAGAAAGGAGTGAAACAGTTGGAAAGTCTTCACATCCTGTCAGAGAAGGCTTTGGTATTTCCTTTGACAAAGGAGTTAAATTGGAAAGAAGAAGCTTCAGTTAAATCTTCCACTTATGGTATGTTCTTTAGGGTTTTGGCCTAGGAAGTGTGTCCAAAGCATTATATGGGAGTATTATTAATATTTTTTTTTTCAATTTGCAAATAATCTTGCCAGTTGTAAGCAAATCTCAGGCATTGCAAAGGCGATTGCGTTGCTCAAACAGCAGCTTTCTTTACATTTTACAGTCAGCTCGTGTCAATAACTTCATTTCCTTGCTGTAATTCTAATTACCAGAACTTATTATACATAGTACATGCATAAATTATATGTCAGAGCATTAACAGGTCTTTTCTCAGTTCTAATATTTTAATACGTAATAATTTCTCACATCGCTTCCTTTGTTAATTTTTCTTCTATCAGATGTGAATGTCACAATCCTTAAAACACTGACTTGCTTAAAAAGTGCCCTGAGCACAAAGATGCAGTGGCAGCTCCTGGTGACTGGCTGCCTTAACCCATAAATGTTAACATCATCTGGCAAAATGAGTTCCTGGTGCCTCTTGGGCAATCAACAGAATTTTTTATAGACAAAATATGTTCCAGTGTTAATTAGAGTTCCTTCCCAAAGGACATCAAGGTGACTTATATGCCATTAATGCATGTAAGAGAATATATATATATTAATTTAATTTACTCCTTTCGGGTTGTTATTAGTGCACTTACTAAAGGAATTAATGATATTTTAAGTATGACAAAATCAGTGCAGCTAATAAATGCTTTCAATTGTGTCATTACTCTTATATCAGAAAGAAATAATAAAGTCCTCTATTAAAAAATGCAGCCATCTCTCCCTAAAAGATCTCACTTCATTAAATATTAGGCTGTGGACTTAGCAGTTGGTACTTTGACAATTGACTTTTTTTTTTTTTTTGTCAAAGGAAAGTTGCAAATAGCAGGAGGGAAAAATACTGTAGTGTCTGAAAATGGTGTTTACTGTAGAGAAGGGGGACAAATACTGTTTGCATATTGCATTACCATCTAAGAGTAATGGCATATTTACTACACTGATACTAAAAGCAAACACTTTAATATTTGTACTTATAGTTTCCATTTTTGCTTTTCTTTTTTCCTGAGGCACTGCAGAAAAAAAACAAAAAAAAAGATGAAAATTAAAAAAAAGTATTGCTTTATGAAAAATTGCAAGTGTTGTAAATTACAAGTGTTGCTAGAGTTCCCTTGAATTATTCAGTGTTTTTTTAAAGGTTTTATGCTCTGTGTACAACAGTGTCTATATTTATTTGATCTATTATTTTGATATAGTTGTCTGACACTTCTTTATGAAAAAGAATAAAAGATGTGAAGCTTATCCGTGATGTCAAATTTTTATCATGTCCAAACAGTTTATGGTTCTGCATGTGTCAGATCAAAGAATTGCTAGATTATGGTTTTATTCGTTTGCTTTAATCTAATCAAGATGAACTATATTTCTGAGTGCATTTTACATATACATATGTTTGGGAAATGAGGTGAGAAGTTTAATTGGTGATTTTTAGTGTAATATTTATTCTCTATTCTAGTGGATAGCTTTGCTTTCAGAATTTGAATAAAGAATTAGTAGTAAACTATACATAGGAAATCTTATTTGGGTAATAAAATCACAAGGCAACTAGTAGCCTGTTCTGGGGAAGAGTGGTAGTAAAGAATGGTAATTGGCTTTTTTAACATGATGGCTTAATAAACTAAATAGTGACAGTTAGTTACAGTAGTTACAACACTGGTTTTGACTCTGGTGGGTGTTTATTTTATTTGCTCGTTGTAGCTTCACACATTCTGAATGTTCAGGGTAGTTGAGTTTGTAA
Source organism: Corythornis vintsioides (assembly GCA_025447755.1). Lineage (NCBI taxonomy): Eukaryota > Metazoa > Chordata > Aves > Coraciiformes > Alcedinidae > Corythornis > Corythornis vintsioides. The sequence goes on from JAOEGS010003937.1 coordinate 30,729, forward strand.
CTGGAATTCAGTCCTTCCACCCAAGAAGCTCATGACACCAGCAGGGAACTCAAATAACCTTTTGTGCTGAGCTGCAACAAGTTGTGAAATCTGTCTTTATTTGCAGATGTTTGCATTAGCTTGGGATTTAGAATCAGTATCTATTGTACTCTATATATTCTGGGAAGTGTATTCAGGGCTACAGTGCCTACTGTATTAAATTACAGAAACCCAGATTGTAACTGGAACTGGTTAGAAAATCAGTGTGTTTTCTGACAGTGGGCAGGAAGACATGTTTGTTTTCCTTGGTCTTTCTGCTTCTGGATATTTTTTTCTTCAAGTACGTGGCCTCTGGTGTAACTTTTGTATGCCTCCGTGCATCTTGCTCCTGCCTGTGTAACAACAGACATACAGCCTTTCATTTGAAACTAGCCAGATCTCAAATGCTTCCTCAAGGAAAACTCCTGGAGACTATAGTTCTTAGCTTGCCACAGATTAAATAGCCTTTTCCAGTTTATCACATACAGAAACATTTCTAAAATAACTTATTTATAAAGAAAGTGTCTGAGGCTGTTCAGTTAGGGGGAAATATGTCACTTGCTTTTAGGTCCAATAAAGGTGTATTCTGCTGGGAGTGCAGCAGCAGAAATGGCAAATAGATTGACTATATGCACCTGCAAGAAAAACTGTCAGGAATAAAAGTGTTACACAGTGCTTTGCTATCCCCTGTGAGAGACAAAGAAGTGTGCTGGAGAAATATTGAGTCCACACTGTTCCTAGCAAACCTGCTATGTGACAGCTTCTCAGCTTCTGCTCCAGCCCTGGAAAATGCTTTATGTCTAATGGTAATGCATGAATGGAATTGTGTGGCACATACATTGTTTAGTAAGGAAATATTTATATTGCACATTTCTAGGGACCATCTACATAACATTTTTGAGTGATCCAAGCCTGGTAGGAAGTTTATGTCTATGGAATATTTCTCTGTGACTCCCCCATGGTACAGACCATTAGTGCTGGGTAGCATTGCTTCTCTTACCTCCTTCTGCCACTTGAGCTTTACAGCCTCATGGCAGCAGAGAATTCTTTCTACATCCTGTCTGCAAGATGTTTTCTGTCTGTCTTTTCTATCTAAATTGCCTCTGCATTTAAGCTGTATGTTTAGAAAATCATAAATGTTGACCCAGATCTGCTTCTTTGCTGGAAACAAAGATCATGTGATTTGGTTCTCTTGCTTGTTTGTGGTTAGGAAAACTGTAGCTTTTCAGAAGTGTCAGAATATATGAAATGGATGCAGTTTTGACCAGTCAAGGGAATGTTCATCCTAGAAAAAACTGAAAACTCTATGATGTATAATTAAAATTCTGAATGCCAATTCCCATATTCCGTACTGATTCTTAAAAATAACACAGACTTTTTTTTTTTTAATTAAAAAATTGTAACTTTGACATAATTTGTCTAAATGTTCCTTTGTTTCCATGAAATGTTAGAAAGGAACATTTATAATGATTTAAATGAATACTGGCTCATGGGCTCTTTTTTTTTTTTGACAGTTCATGAGACACATTAAATTAAAAAACATAAGGTACGTGTCCAAATAGAAAGTGTATTTTGAGCCTTTGCTGAGAGTAAGCCAAGCCTGTTGGCTGTGTTTCCTTCAGGTCAAGGGAAAGAGAGCAAATGCATTTCCCTTTTACATCCTGAAGCCACTGACTTTATAGCAACTGCTAGAAAAAGGTGTCCAAATCTTCCTGTCAGTCAGAGCAGGGCAACCTGGGATACCTTAGACAAAGAAAAACTGCTACCAAAACTAGTGTTTAACTTCTTGATGTGCTGGGTCATTGCAGGAAAGGCAGATGCTGAATCTGAACTCCCATTCCAGTGGATCCCTCTCGAGGTTGGGCTGGTGTTTGTTGGAGTTCTCATTCAAGTGTGAGCTCTCCAAAGTTTCCACCTTGTCTTTTCTTTCTGCAGAAGCTTTGAGAGATGCACCTGGGGCAGTTGGTGCAGCCAACAGGACTGGGCATCCTTTTTCTGTCTTTATGACAACACTGAATTTGAACTGGAGCCATCCCAAAAGAAAATGTGCTGTTTCTCTAGAAAATAAGGGCAGTCACAAACAGAAATCATTCCTCCGGCCACTCTAGAACCAATTAATACAGATTGATGCCTGGCTTTGTGTGTTTTCCTCTTGGAAATGAATGGGATTTACAAATTCAACCTTAAAAAATGGTTCTGAAAATCTCAATCACAGTTGTTTTTGTTTTTTTTTTTTGAGATTCCATTTGATTTCTTTAGGTTGTATTGCTGAGTTCCTGCCCTAATTTGCTCTGAATTCAAATTTGTACCATTCTGTTTCCTTGAACAGCAGAGCAAGCATTATGGGGGGGAAATCCCTGTTAGGTGATGGAGTGAAATTTAATGGAACTCTAAATGAAGTGTGTAACCTCTGCACAGAGATGCAAAGAGGGATTGTTGAGCTTTCTCTCTTTTTCCTTACACATTGCTGGAGCTGCTGGTTTCTTTGCCTGTAATGACAAAAGAGGGCTCACTACTGAGTGGAGTGGATTATATAGAGAGTGGATTTCTGGCAGTAATAGAGCAGCAATTTTAGATTGGCTAGGAAGTTAATTTTGTGAAGAAAATCTCTAAACAGCTCTCGTTGCAGAAGTGAGAAGGACAAGAGATGTGTCAGTAAAGGCCACAGGACAGGAATGTCCAGACCCTAGCTGTATCAGTACTTGATTCAGAGCATTGCTTCTGTGGTCTAAAGAGATTTCAGCAGGGGAATCTCAATATTAAGAATATATATTCAAGTATATATTCATTTAAAATCCTTCTATTTACAGGCTTCATATTTTCCAAGCATGAATTAATTATTACTTAGTAAGTATTGCTGAGGAAACTTGTTTATTAAGACTTGTTTATTAAGCATACAGCAAGTGGACCTGGATGCTTTTTTGGTCTGGTTTCATATATTGACTTTCTTCTCTGTGTGACTGCACAGAGCACTGAAATAAGTTTCAAAGAGAAAGGGAGAAATAAAATAATAACATAAACAGAAAGTATCTGATGCTCTGTTCACAGAATTACTCTTGGCAGGTAGGATGAAAGAAATTCCCAATTTGTAGTCCTGATTTTCTTTGGACTACTGTTTCACACCAAGTGGGCTTCATTCAGAAGAGGGACTTAGAAATTTTACACAACCCTCCTTTTAGATATTTCTTAATATCTTCTGCCTTTCTCATTATATTCCCTCCTTAGAAAAGATAGATTTCTGCAAAGCTTTCTTTTCTCCAAAAGTCTGGGACAATCTTTCAGTGGAATTGCAGCTGGTGGGTGACCCTGAGCCAGTCTCTCAGTGGAATTGCCACCACCTGGGTCTGAAATTTCAGCTGATTCCACTCTAGAGATGGATGTCAGGTGCTTACAAAGAGCTGGCTGTGATCAGGGCATGGGAGGAGAAAAATGTAAAAGGTAAAAACAACCTCTGTATGTTCAGGTGGTAGAGACTTGGGATTCTAAGCTGGCATTGTGTAGCTGAGAGTAGTTGCAGCCTTAAGCCACTTCAGTGGGAATCTCAAAAGGTAAAAAGAAATGTAGGTTTTTAGGTGAAGTTTCTAGCTGTAACTCAGAGAAGGTGATCTGGGAAGTGCTTACAAGCAAGAACAGCTCTCCACAACCTGACATACTCTCTAATTGGGAGAACTAAATCTCACACTATTGGAGTGATTTTGCTGGAGCAATCCCATGAGAGCCCCAAGACAGAATTCCCTTGGGAGCTCTGGGACAGGCACAGGGACAATTCCCACTCTTACCCACTGCTTTTGTGGGAAGCAGAACTATCCAGTTCTGGTTTTGTGGGATGGAAGTGGGAACAGAAACCACTGTTTTTCTCAGAGTTATAATTGCAAAGAAGAGCAAATCAATTCCTTTTATACTCCAGCATTAAGAATGAATAAATTGAGTGAAGGAGAGAATAAATTAAATTTCTCTTCATTCTGAAAAAATCTGTAACATTTAATAGTGGCAGAAGGGGAGCTGACATTAATGTTAAGTGCTGTATGCAATACAGAATGCATATGGGACCATTCAACACCTTCCCTGGAGAGTATCTAAATGCATATTAATACAGAACCCCCTGTTGCTGGCCTTTTCTAACTGTTCTGCCATCATGGGCACATGAGATTTAGGTTTTCTTCTAAGGCCATGATCTGTATGTGAATATCCTACAGAGCAGAACTCCCCCTGGTCAGTACTCACACTGTGAATGCAGTGGCTGAACTTACTAGCACACTTCAGTGTAGAGCTGGAGTACTTTTAGCTTAATAAATGAAGGTACTTTCTTGATCTCCAAAGTGTCATGCCTATAATTTATCTAACTAGACACACTTTCATAATCCATCAACTTTTGATGGCAGCTTTTAAAATTAGAACTATTAGAATATCTTAAAAGTTTCCTTTCATACCTGCCTTTTCCTGTTGCCTCATTCATTCATTTTTATGTCTCAGAAAATAAATGTTCCACTGATTTGTCTTAGTCTCCTCTTTCAATATATAAAGGGGGTTTATGGGAAAGACAGAGTTTTTGCCAAAGCCTGTGTGACAGGACAAGGGGGAACACTCTGAAGTGACAAGGATAGAGTGGCTATAAGGAAGAAACTTCTTTCAGTGAGGATGAGGAGATGCTGAAAGAAGTTGTGGATGTCCCATCATTGCAAGTCAGGTTGGATGGGGCTTTGAGAAACCTGGGCTAGTGAAAGGTGCCCCTGCCCATGGCAGGGGGGTTGCAACTAGGCTTAAGAGTACCTTCCAGCTCAAACCATTCTAAAGGTGATCTTCTGTTCTTTAAATTAATTTTACATCTTCCTGTTAGTCCAAGGGCCTTATTTGTTGGCCCTGTAATCAGCCCTGTATGTTTACACTGAAACTGGTTTAGTCCATTGAGCCTGTAGCCAGGGTTAACTAGCCAGGGCTGTTGCCACCCTGCCAGGGAGTGGGACTGGGAGAAGGAGACCCAGGGGTTGAAATGAAAATGGATTTTATGAGAACAGCAAAACTAAGGGTAATACTAATGCCCATATAAAGTATACAAAATTATCTCAGCCCAGTGGCCACAATACATGGGAAAGCAGAACCTCAGGAGCAGAATGATGAGCAGACCCCTGCAGAAGATGTGGAGCAGAAGGAGTCTCCCCCTTCTCAGCAAGCATCTCCCTTTATAGTTTCTCCCTTTGTTAGAGCATGACCTTGATGGTCTGGGATCCACCTGTAGCCAATTTAGGGCCCTGCCCTGGGGTGTGTCCCTCCCACCTTCAGCTCCTGGCTCAGTGCAAGGTGCTGCTGGGCTGCAGACCATGGCTGGCCTGGGTTCTGTACCAGCACAAGCAGGACATGTGGACACTAAGAACAGGTATGGCCATAAACATTCAGCTCAGGATTAATTTCAGCATTTAGCACTGCCTTTATGTTTAGAAAGATTCTTTTCTGTGAATTATCTGAAAGTATCTTGTAGAAATACATAACTAGGATGCTCAGTAGAAATGTCTAGAAGCTGGGGGGATGAGGGAGGGCTGTGCTGTTCAATTACAAATATCTTTGTTTTTAAAAGAGTTGCATGTTTTGAGAGTGTTAGTGAATCAGTAAATTAAATTACTTGTGCTTTATTAATTGTTTATCTGATACAAGTTGGTACTTTCTCCTGTAATACATTTTCTTTGTGATACCTACAGTTGACAGAACTCATTTTAAATTACATTTTTGGTTTGATATGCACTTCACCAAAAGCTTCAAAAACAAGCCATACACTTCTGTTTGCAGTTTTTTCATACCCAATTATATTTGATGACAACTGCTTCATCTTTCCTGCTGAAAGTACAGCCAACCTTTTTTTCCCTAGGTGCAACAAAACTTTAATTCCTTCTAAAAAATAAATATTCTCCACAAGAAAGGGAGCTGAAAGAAGGTAACAACATGATAGAACAGTTGTGGTTTGGTTAGCAGACTAAAAGTCACAAATGCAGCTTCCAGTGCTGCACAAGCAATTGTCTCTATCAACTCCAGTGTTCAGAAAGAGGACAAATCATTACTGGCATTCCTGAAAATGCATTTACCAAACCAGTCCCTTCTAACTGCAGGCCTGGAAAAGGACTCTTTATTTTTTATTTTAACATTGATGTATGTGAAATTTCTTGAATACATTGAATTTAAGGCTGTGGTAAAAAGTCTTTTTTTGCTTTAATGGAATAATAATAATAGCACTTCCCACGTGTGGTCATGTTCTGAAATGCTTTCCTGAGCTGAGGTTTGTGTTGGAAAGCAGGTGTCTCTGGGGACTGCTGGAATTAGGGCAGTTTTCCTATCTCATGGGCATTTTTTAGGATTGTGACTTTAGGAATGTGCTTTTTTTCAGTGTATTGTGCTCTTTGCCACACATGTGCAATGCCATGCACTTTAAAAGCATTTGGACTGCAATACACAGAAGGGGGATTTATTTACTCCAGGAGTTTGAACTGTTCTTTGTGACTATCAGTAATTGCTCACTATTCAGCAATGTGATTGTTTTATCAGCTTCATGACCTTCAAGAAAACTTAATCCCTGACAAGGACAGATTCCAGTAGGAGTTCATCAAAAGCTGGTGCTGCAGACAGGCACACATAATCAGCTGGTTATAGAGGCAGATTTGTAGCACTGTGTCAGCCAAAATCAATGGAAAAATTACTAATCTGAGAACAAATTAGTAAGTGATGATCAAAATAAACCTCTCTGTTAAGATTCTCTTAAGCAACAGCCAGTGACATTTTGCACAGTGTTTTAGATGCAGATTTCTTTAGGTCAAACTCAGAGAAAAATGTTCTTTATCTTTTGTGAATCCAGCCTTGCACAGAACTCCAGTATTTGGCCCCTCTCTGTACATATGAGCTATGTTTTGGAGTTTGCTCAAGCCTGAAAAACACTCATTGCATTATTTGGCCTTATTTGTAATTGTGCCTTTCAACTTGGATGTTTTCCAGGGATTAAGAGATGATGATTTATTTGGTAAAAATCCCCAGCAATGAATGCTGAATTCCTGACCTGCAGCAGGTCTGCACTGTTTACAGCCCAGTCTCCCCGAGACATCTCCATGCCTTCCCTGTTTGCTGTCTCCAGTCAGGGAGATGTGCTTCAAATCAGCATGACTATTCTTACTTGTGACCTATTTGCTTTCTAATTTGCTGTAATTTCCTTTGGCACACACATTCATTGACGTAAGAAAATAAGCTTATTCAAAATTTTCTTAATGGACTTCCAGCCCAGATGCAATTCAGTATTTGAAGAAGTCTGAAACTTAGATTTCCTTGATGAAAATTACTGCTTTTGATCATAAGGCAGGGAGGCATAATTTTGGCATTTTCATAAGGAGCCAAATACTGCTTGAATGCAGGAAAATAATTGCTCTGATTAGTGTCACTGTGAAAATACATTCTGATTAATTTCTTTGTGAAAATAAAGGGAAGCTCATGATTCTGGTAATTCTAGGATTCGTCTGACCTTGAATTTAGTTTGGACTGATGTCATTTTACCTGGGTAAGGAGCAAAAAATATTTTCTCGCAAGTCTTGCCGAGTGAAAAATACCTTTTTTTCTTGTGACCTCTTTCACAGAGCCTTTACTTTAGGGAAGCATAACTATTCACTTTATTTTGTCTTCTTGAAGGTATGACAAGATACATTTTCTTAGGAAACTCACATCTGAGTAGCTGTTTTATATTTGTTTGTGTTCTTAGAAGCAGCAGAAACCTTATTTTTTTTAACCTACCATTGCAAAGAAATATTCTTTCTGCTCTGCTTTGTATGCTAATATGCAAGAAAGTGGAAAAGAGGGAGAAAAAGCTTGGTGTTGGAAAACAAAGTCCAGAATCAAGAGATCTGAAGATGGAATTAAAGGAGAAAAACCAAAGAGGCTTCTTCTGTAGTAGTTCAATGATACTACCAGTATCAGTTTATTTTTCCTAATTTGTAGTTGCAATGTGTAATGTTTGCAGTGGGTGTAATTTCTCATTATGGTGATGACCAGAACAGAGCTACTCAAAGTGTTTTGTGTAAGTCACCAGTGTAATCAGAGGGCTACCTACCCTCCTTGACTCACATTTCTGGGCTGTGAAGTTCCTTTCCTAAGCAGAAAATGTTAATTTTTCTGGGTAGTTTCATAGGAATTAACAATGCAGACATCTCTAAATTTTATGCATTTAGACCAATCTCATGAAGTAAAACAAATTTATCAGATAACTACAGTAGAGAAGATGGGTGTATCTCTTGATTGCTAATAGAAGGCTTTTATGTTCTGAATTCACATCACCAAGCTATTATTTGACAGGTCCTGGGCGAAACACACTCCAGATATTTTCCTTTTAGAAAGTAACTTAAAAAACCATATTTATTCTTTGCCTTGCTCATAAGTTTCAAGCCCATCAAAAAATCCCCTTTTATCTGCCTTCAGATGGTGTTGGCTGTCAGTCTCCTTGCAGTGCTTTCCATACCATTCTTGCTTGTCAACTTATTCAAAGAGTAATCTGAAACAGCATAAAGGCATTTCAAGCATTTCAAGAGCTATAGGATGGTAAGACTTGTCTGCAGTGAATCTTAGCTAGGAATGGAGTCACTTTGGTATGCAAAATGAGGTCATTCTCTAACCCAGATCCCTGGAACCACTTCAGAATGACTTCCAAGGCTCTTGATGCACTCTGGGTACCTGCAGGCAGCTCATGTGTGTAAGGACAATTCTTGGTGAAGGAATGGGAATGGGTTTCCAGCAGGCCAGGTCCTGTCCAAACTTATTTTAAATACTGGAGGTCTTTCTGGTCTGCCAGCAATACAACATTCTGGGCAACTGAAGAGTATGTGGGAAATGTCACTGCTCTTTGAAATAAAGCTACCAAACTATCAAACACTTGGCGTGTTGGTAGCTATAAGGCAATAGAATAACTTCTAATAACAGAAAAAAATGCCTATAAAGCATATTTTTGACTTTTGCATATTGGATAGGTGTGAGAGAAAGCAAGGCTGTCATTTTTCTGGGCAGCACCTTGACCCTTGGGCATGCCTGTGTACTAGGAAAGGAAAAAATACAGGAGAAATCACTGCACACTTAACCCCTTCTGCCTTTCTTACCCATTTTAACAGTCCTGTGGAATATACTAGTGCTTCAAAATGCTAAAGACATCACCACTGAACATTATGTGTTTTCACTGAGCATCATGGGATTTCCAAGTGTTCCCAAATATGAGCACTTTGGACTTTTTTTTTTTTTTACTTCTGTTTTTTTTTACTTCTTTTTCTTCTGTTTACCTCTTGCAGAGATGTAGCACCATGGAGGTGATTTGTCCCTCTCTGATGGTGAATATGTATTTTGTCTTTATTTAGTAGTTTTCCCCATTGTGCCAGGCTCTGTTAAAAAGAGATAATTTTCCATGATACAATAAAAGCAGAAACCTGACTCAACACAAGTATACAGGGGTAAAAAAAAAAAGGTAATTTAGCCATCATGCTCTCTGGAGTTTGATTATCTCTGAAAGCACCGTTTAATGACTGTGGAATAGTTTTCTCCTTGGAGCCTTTTCAAGATGGTAACTCATTACTCTCGATCAGACTCCAGAAGTTAAGAGGTAGTTTGACATTCCTGTCATTACAGAAACGTAGGCAGATGGGTTAAGGGAGTTCTCCAGTGAAGATGGCATGAAACCTGGCACTGGAATCCATAAATCAAGTGGTTGATCTATGGAGGCAACAGTTTAAAACCCAGTCTTCAGGCTGCTGTAGGATGTAGGTGTATTGCTTCATCTGGGGGTACTTTATGAATGCAGAGATTCAGTACAAAGAAAACTGAACAAGGATCCAGTAATCCTTTTTTTTTATTTTTATTTTTTTTTTGTAGCCTCATGGTCTGAAGAATTAATAGTAAATGTATGAATTTACTAGAGTAAAGCCTTTAAAGGAATATTTATAAATAATAATAAGGAATATTTATTCTCATCATTCTCTGTGCTCTCCAGATAACTCTCAGCTCCTAGCAATACTTTCAGAGGAGTCTGAGGACTCTTGAGTGCTTCTGGGTGTAGACAGTTTAGCTGCAACTTCTGGACCATGCCTCATGGAAACACACTCATGTAAATTAGCTGCTTCTGCTATCTCAGTGACAGATTTCATTTGTACTCAGAGAAGGATTTTGCACAAAGAATAAGGTGACCCTGTGGTTACTTATGGAAATGCTACTGTGGAGTTTGTTGCTGCTCTTCTTGCCCCATTTAATGCCAGAGAATTGGAATATGAAGGATCCCCAACAGAATTAGAGTTTCAGAAGTTGATCTGAAGATGTCACAAAAGTAGAATGTTGCTCCATCAACTTTATCAAGAGCAATACAGTTTTTAGCATTACTTGGGGCTGAAAGATTTGCTGGAGTGCCCAGCAACATAGCCAGTTTTTACAGCACCATTACAGCCATTTCCAAATTATCTGTGTAGTTAATGGCAGAGAAAAACAGTAGCAGTTACACTGTAGTAGCACAAGATAGTGCCACAGAACTTATTTTAGTTTTTATTAGTTTTTAAAAGTTGCCCCCTAATTCACATGATGGAATAAGAGCCTCTCTTACATTTGTATTTCAAGATAAAGGGTATTGTAAATATAAATTTAGAAAAGCCTTTTTTCCCATCAGGTTAATCTTGTCACATTGTCAGTCATGTTCATTTTTTTTAACTGGGACAAATATAGTTTTACTGCAATGAGTTTCTTAATTATTGAATTTAATGAAATTTCAACTCAGAGCTCTGAAATACCCAAACAGAGATGTAAGATAAGGGAGATTTATATGTGTTTGTGGAACAGGAGTGGTTCAGTGAAGGCAGAATTGTTCTTCCTGCCATGTAAGTGAACTGAGAAGACTGGTATTAACATTTTACAAGGGAATTGGATTGTTCAAGAAGTCTCTGGGGCCCAGGGAGTGTAATTTCATATTGGATGCTCCCTGGAAGGTTTCACAGCCTTTTGAAAGCAGGAGACAAGTGTATTGCTGTCTGCTTGCTCTTTCATTATCTCCATATTTTCTACACCTCGCATTCCAAGGACTTACCTCTTTCAGTCAATTGAAAGCTTTATAAAAAAAAGAATCATTTTTAACTAGACAGAAATGTGGGTAAAATGCAGATGTGTTTGAGGGGACTAGTATAAGTTATTGGTGTAAGTGGAATGCCAGGGTATAGATTAACATAATGGTACTGCTCTGGGGCAAAAACTATTCAGAGTGAGGTTGGATAAAATAGATCAACTAAATATTTAAATGTATTTGAATATTTTGGCATGACTTTTCCAAGTAAGGTAGAGTGGACAGAACTGATTAAATTTTAAATATTTATGTGTACGTGTTGTTTGTGTTTGCTTAATGCCATTGGAATTACTCTTGATTTACATTGGGATGAGACTGGACCAGGCTGATAGTTTAAAATAGGCACAGACAGACTTTTTAAAAATTCTAAAGTGGATCTGTAAATAAATGATAGACAGATTAAAAAAAGTGGAACCTGGCATAATAAAGGAGAAAGAAAGTGAAAAGCCTTTAGCTGCATCTCTTGAAGTTAACCACAAAACTTCCTGATGTTTTGTCATTGCATCTGTAATCACTGGCTTCAATTTAAAAGAATTCTTTTCCTTTATTAGGAAATTGCAGTCTGTTTAGGAACTGCTCTATGGAAAAGTGCATCTGGTTGTCATGTTGCCTTGTGCTGTAGTGCCCTTCCATGGCCTGTTGGTATCTTGGCTCAAGCGTGTGAAGAAAAGATTCTGGCCCAGCCTTTCTGTCTGGGGTTTGGAGTGTAGGTTCAGCTTTGGAGCTGAGAACTAGACAAAGGTGTGGTGACAGCTTGTCCTGATTTTCAGAGCCTAGAAGGAAACAGATAAAGAAATCAATAGGGCTCTGGAATCTTCCTTTCTTTGCCTCCTTTTTTATTATTATTATTTTTAATTATTTTTTAATTCCCTGGCTAAAAAAGTGCTCACTATGTGCAACATTATTCCTCCAAAAGTGGTCGTAATATTCAACTCAGTCACTCTATAGCATGGGCTCTCAGCAAAGTACAGAACATTTATGGTTCCATCTGGAAAGAATCTGCAGTAATGAACTCGTGTTGTTGTTTTGCCAATTTAACACTTCATGAAATACTGAAGTGCCTCTTGCATGTTCAGAAAGGATTTCTGTTAGCGATTTTGTGAGAAGCAATTCACATTGAATACAGTAATTTTGAACTGTTTGTTTGATAATATGAAGAGCAATAATAACAATCTTAACATGATCTGTGCTTATATATTAACATGGAAAGAACAGAATTGATGTGAGAATCCCCCAGCACCTTCATCCCTCAGTGTGTGACCTCTGGCTCCAGCAGAGCCACCAGGCTGATTTGCAACTCTGAGTGGTCTGGCTCTTCAGATCTCCCCAGATTCAGCCTATTCATATCAGCTGTTGGTTTTGTGTCTACTGTTTTCCAGAGCTGAATAAATATCATTTGAAAAATGAGCTGGTGGATATTCAATTGAATTCTAAACTGAATTCACATCAGCCAGGCTAGTGGCCTTTCATTTGACTTTCAATTTGCTCTGAAAAGTAAGTTTTACTTGCGTGAATGTAGATAAAAAGTGAATGCTCAACTGACTGGAGTACTTGCCAAAAGTAGGAGACTTGACTCTGAAGTGGAGCTGATGTAACTCAGGGTAGCAGCTCAAGAATCAAAGCAATAAAAAAATGAGAAGAGAATCAAACTAAGGAGCTTTTAATATATCCCAAAGACACAGCATATTTTATGAGCTGATGTGCTCAGGAACATTTTTGCCCCAAATTACTGATATTTGCTGTGTCTGGGATGTCAGTGCACCTTTTGCATACAACTGTACAAATAGAGACACTTCATATTTACCAGTATTTTCTTACAATTACAGAACAGTACATTTAGAACTAACTTTTTTGAAGGAGAGAAATCCAAGTCATTGCAGCTTGCCATTTCTTGTTGGTTTATTTTTGTTAAGCAGTATGTAGATGAGCAGAAAGCACGTGGCTTCCACAAATTCTTTTCATTCTGAGAATTCCAGGTTTTTAATAGACAGTAGTTTTATTTAGACAACATATCTTTACATACATCACACATTCTGTCCCTTGTATGTATTCTAGTTTCATAAGAGTAAGGTTCATAAGGTACATTAAAGTATTTTTTTTAACTTGCCACTGAAATAATGCAGGATGCTCAGGCCAGCAACCTCGGGGCTGAGGCCAAGAGACAGATTCTGGTCAAGGACCACAGCTTAGATATGGGTTTTTACACTAAGAATTTCTCACTTTTGATTTGTCAAGGTGGTTTCATTTCCCCAACATATTTTCTGTAGGGAAGTAAAGAGTGAATAGTTGTAACAATAGTTTATTTAGTGTTTCATTTGGTTATTTTGGTAATTTCTCAAGAGATTGAATGGTTCAGCTCAGTTTTAATCTCAAACAGTGGATTTCTTCTCAAGCAGTGAGTAGTATACTCTGCAGTGTATGTGTTTCTGCATGGAGTTGGTTTAGGTTTCTAGTTACTTAGTATGAGAAAGAAACCCAAGGCATGAGGATGATGAGTTTGAACATCCTATGAAGACTGAAGAACATCCTGTATTGTTCTTTCAGGCACAAACTGTTTTTCTCCCTGTGGAGAAAGGTATTGCTGCTGCTCATCACAGGAGTGCTGAATGCTGCTAAATGAAGGGTAAACAGTGGTGATGCTAATGATAGTAAGGACAGGATGATTTAAAGCAAAAGCTGAGACTTTTCAAGTTATCATTTGAACATTTGGACAGTGTTTTTCCTGGGGATTCAGGACTGGAGAACAGGAAAGGTCTAGGATGATGAGGGTGGAATAGAGATGTAAATGCAGCAGGTAAGCCTGGCAAGCCTGTGGCAGCACTGGAACTCTGTTTGCAGTCCCAGATTGGCACCATCTGGATTGCACCATTTGTAATGGGATCATATGTGTACATGCAATTAGTTTATGTCAGTAGCTGTGGGGATGAGATGAAATTAAGGAGCAGTAAATGTTGCTTTGAAACCAGCTTGATTTTGTAAACTCAACTGGAAAGCCACTCTAATTCTGGCAACTACCCTGGGACTGGTGGACTTGGAAGCAAAAGTAGGGCTCATAACACATCACCCCCTCTTCTCCTGGAGCTGCAGAAAAAGCAGTGAATTCAGGGAGGTGTTTTTAAAGCTGGAGGAGTATGGAGTGCAGCATCAGAGGATGAATATGGATTGGTATCAAGGAGGACTGGTGAGGATGATGACCAGTGAGGTTTATTGTGACAAAAGAGAGGAGACAAAGGCTGGAAAGATGAGAAGAGGGGGAAGAATCTTCAGAAGTGATATCTTAATTAGTGTGAGAATTCCTGGCAGAGATCTGTGTAGTCAGAAGAATGTTTAATTAACGTCTGCTTGTTTATCTTCAATGAATTAGCCTAAAATCTACCATGTAGATTAATGATGTTTTGTTGGTGTTTTGGGTTTTTAAAATGATATTGACAATTACTCGATGACTGTTTTCATGTGATAAAAATCAGTCTGGAGTAAACTTAGAGGCTGAGTCACTCTTCCCAAGGGATACCAGGTGAAATTTGGAGATGATGTCAGCAGTGAATCAACTGATGTTGACATTAAAGCTCTTGGAGTGTAGAAATGACTCACAATGCACATCCAAATGGAAATCTCCTATGAATTTCTTCTACTTAACTCGAGGCTGAAAGCACTGGTCTCTGTGTGCTTTCCAATCTGTCAGAAACTCTGCATCTTTATTATCCATATTCGACTTCTTTTGTAATGGAAAATGCAAGAGAAAACTACTGCTCTTTCATGCAGGTGAGATTCCCTTGGTGAGTAAGCCCCAGTAATTCCACTTGTGGACTCTCAGAGAAACAATATATCTGATGTAACAATAGTCTAAAAATATTTGCTTTGGGGTTCCAGGAAATGAACACACATCTATATGCACACACACATATATATAAAGGCAGAGCAATTTTCAAAGGAATTATTGATTACAAATACAAGGAAATCTTTGAAGACCTACAGACTTTGGCGATACTGATATTTTCAAAAGTCTAAGGACTTGAAAAGGAAGTGGTGAGCTTTCTGTGTCATGGTTAAAAAGCTTCTGTACTGGTGGGTCTGATACTCAGAGAAATATATGTACATAAGTCACTTTTAAGAAAGAATATTTCTGAGTAACAGGTTTGGGATTTCTGCACTGCATAGCTGATAAAGTTGTCTCTCTGCAAATAGAAATGTTTAACACTTACTTAGTGTACCTTGAAAGGCTTTTAAAATCATTTCCTTTAAGTTCTTCAGAGACAGTGAACTAGGAGAAGTAAAAAGAAATAAGCACACAAAAAAAAAAAAAGAGGAAAAAAAGGTTACACATAAATGTACATAACATGACTGAACTCTTTCCTGGGCAATATCAGTAGTGGGGAATACTTGGGGTTTGATACGAGGCTTGTTGAAGGAGATACCTCTGGAGTTCATTGTTATCTAAGACTTTATTTCTATTTTCTAATTATTTTGTTTCTTTTCTCATTAATTTACTCTGGGGTTATAAATTTAACTGGAGAAATACCAAAACAGGGACAAGTACTGCAGCTATAGCAGCAGGAGTAGACTAATGCTCTGCACAGACTCATCCAGTTGCTGAATGAAACACAAACCTTCTGTGTGCACTGCATAAACCCTGATTTGGCTTTCAGGGGTCTCTCTTTTTTTTTATCCATCACTGAAATTTTTTTTTTTTCATGCTTTCTTCCAGTGTAGGAACTTTATTTTTAAAGATGGTGTGCAGGATTGGTAAATTATATTAGTGTGTACAAGTAAGAATAGACACAGTACAAGATGATGCTTGTTTCCCTGCCCTGGCACAGTGGCTACTATTTCAGCACCACCATAATAACCATGTGAATAATAATCCACTAAAACAGGTTAATCATGCCCCACAGTCGTACCAAACACATTTGGCTGAAAAGTTGCATTAGAAAAAGGAGATAAATAGGTGTAAATGGCTGTGTGTGTGATTGTGGTGGTGGATGCATTTACACTGCTGTGTTAAAATAGGTCTCTCATGTACATAGAGCTCTGTACAAATTGATACAGGCACCATATTCTTAGTGCATACTAGTTTTCCTTTGAAAGGAAAGCTAATCATATTGTGATCTGCAATCAAAACCTTGTACTTTCAAAACACATTCAGAATAGATGTATCCTTAGTAGAGTCACAGTTCACAACTGTATTTAATAAAGAGTGATGAAATTGTTTCTTTTTCTGAAACAGACAGGTTCAACTTTCTGAAAAAAGAAAAATAGAGAGGAATCTATAT
>JAOEGS010003938.1:5696-18912 GCA_025447755.1 Corythornis vintsioides
CTGTTTTTAGAAGCGTTATCCCTCTAAACCCTTTTTTTTTTTCCTCCCAAGTATTGGTGTGCAGCCCCCCCCCCCCCCCCCCCCAGCACATGGTGCCTTCAGTGGCTTTCTGAGGGGTTTTCAGGTGAAAGGGTAACTTGGATAAAGTGATAACAGTGAAAGAAAGAATGAAAACAGGAAACAGATGTGGGGTGACGTTGAGGAGGGGAGAGCACTTAGTGAGTGAACCACGTCTTAGTCAGAGGGCAGCTGTATCCTGGCTCTGATACTCCACAGCTCCCTTGGAGCCAAAGCAGCCACGTTCCACATAGTCCTGCTTTCCAGAGGTGATCCCTCATCTCTGGCTGCAGAGGGTGAAAAGGGCTGTGTGTTGCTGTATTTACAGTGTGCAATGCTTGTCTTGTTTCCCTCCCTTCTGTTTACAGGAGTTAGCTTTTTATAATGGTTGTTGTGAGGTGTATTTACTAGTGAAAAGGGGCAGGGCAATGGAGCATCTCCTGACCAGTTCATCTCCTCAGGAACACGAGTCTCCTGGCAAACCTCTGCAGAATTCTCCAAAGCACAAGTAAGTTATTGACAAGGTTTCTAATACATCTGTAATAAACAGTCTCCCAGTGGACTGTTGTTCATATGAGGGTCAAGATCACTGATGCAAGACTAAGCCTGTGGTGTCATCTCAGGCCATCCTCTTTACTCAGGAATATGCCCTGTGTTTCCATGTTCGTATGATAAAGGAGTGCCTTGGATATTCTGTTTTGATACAGAGGTTTTCATCTGCAGCAATGAGGGAGCAGCACCAAGTGGCTGTAACTGCAAAGTGTTCTCAAGGAGCTGAGGAAATGTTTTCTGTGCCATAACATTCTGAAAGTCATGTCCGTTTTTTAATGAACAGCACAATACTTCTGAATCTTTCCTTGATAAAAGGGATTACAGATGGGAGACTGAAACCAAAATACAAGCCTCTGAACGAGTGCATTCCTTCTATATCATCCCTTGAGAGTTAGAAATCACCTGTTTCTTAGGAGATGGACAGAACTGCCAACAGCCAGTCCACACTGTCCTTGCAGGTGGCTGACCTGCAGCCTTCAGGAGAGTTCAGGCAGATGTCTTCTGCCATTGCTCTTCTGTACCACAGATGGGCTGACCTTCAGTTCATCACACTTCATAGCAGAGTAGGAGTGTTTAATAACCAAAACCTGCCTGTGGCCTTTGCTGGTTCCCAGAAAGGAGTGACTGACCCAACCAGAAGGTGCTGCTCTGGCTCCCTGCTGGCAGAGTGCCAGCATTGTTGTGACACACGAGCAGCACTGATGTTGGAGCTGCAGGAAGTCATATACAAGTGATCAGTTAGGAAGACAGCTTCCCATTGCCATTTTATTTTCTACTTTATTGCAAAAATGTGAATCTCTAATGCACAGCTATGTTTGCTGTGTGGAACACTCACTGGGTCTGTAAATAAATGGTCTCCAACTTGAAATTGTTGCACACGTTCTGTATTTTAAGTTTTTAAGTGTTTTATTTACATATATCAGAAGTAAGATGCTGTGTCTGTCCAAAATGGCCCATCTCATATTCCATATGCAGGTCAATTTCTTAAAATTTCCTGCTTGATGATCAGATGGGAATAGTTTCACACAACTCAGCCTGTA
The DNA here is from genome assembly GCA_025447755.1 of Corythornis vintsioides. Taxonomy (NCBI): domain Eukaryota; kingdom Metazoa; phylum Chordata; class Aves; order Coraciiformes; family Alcedinidae; genus Corythornis; species Corythornis vintsioides. Next base: position 7,346 of record JAOEGS010003938.1, read on the forward strand.
CTTCAATTTACTGTTACAGTTGAAGCTGTGAAAAGATGCAGTTAGAAGTTCAGGTGGGACAGAATTACCTACAGTCTAACTACCCATTAGACTGAACTTTTTAAGCTCCTTCCTCTCCTAGCCCAAGTGGTTCATCTCGGTCCTTGATAGCAGAATATATGGCATTGTCTGAAGAGCTCTTGGCTTCTCAGTGGAAGCAAATTATCCTCAGATCTATTCTGTATCCTGCTGAATGCTCCCTCTGCTGCATCTGCATCTTCCCAAGGTCTCTTCTTGCTTGTCCTGCTGCAGTGGTGGGAACTACAGGGCTCAATCATTCTCACAGTGTCATCCTGTCTGGGCCACTCTGGGTTTGAAACTCTGGTTGTTTTATGTGCCTCTGGAGCAGGAAAAGTGTTGATCGTTCCTGCATCTGTTTGTACCAGGGGGTTTCGTGGCTGGAGTTTCCTGGACTGGTGTTGCTTTTGTTGTTAAAAATGTCAGCAGCGATGTTGTTTACTTGTTAACCTTGTAGATCCTCAAACACACACCGACTGGGATGGAGGGCCCTCTGAGCAGTGAATTCAGAGTTTATTCTGAGCCAGGGAGCACTCCAGGAAGGGAGTAACTCCTAATCACACTGGATTGGAGTCAGAGTGGACAGGAGTGCTCAGGCAGGTTTGTGTTTGATGCTGCAGTGCCCAAATCAGTCTCTCCTTTGCACTTTGGGAAGCCCAGCCCCAGTAAAACTCCTCCTGTCTCCTGATAAGATTGTCCTGTCTGGTCTCTAGCCTGTAAATGTGGTCAGGTCAGCACTGAGGCTGCTGTTTCTTGCAGTTAATCTTTTTCTTGTTCTTCCCTGGGCAGTTATTGACAAATGGAGGTTTGTGTACACAGGGCAGCCTGTGAAAAATAAGTTGATGTGTCAATTTACAGTAAATGAGTTCACTGTGGATTCTTTTTGTGATGCTGGTGTAGTTTGCCTTGCTCGCAATGTGAAGTTCCTTCAATTAAAATAAATGCACTCTCAGTATCTGACAAGGGAGATGCTTCTTTACTTTGTTGGATGTAACTGTGAGTCAGAGCTTCACAAGTTGGAATCCAAGTTCCCTATAAATTTAATATTCTGAGGTATTGTCTGAATTTAAAAATGAACACAAGTCAGTTTACCTTGCTCACATAAAGACAATTATTTACATTCATTTCACAGTAATTCAGCCTGAGGCAGAGAGCTGAGCAGCTGAGTTGCACTCTCAGCTCCTCTGATGGTAGTTTTACCATCCAGCACACACTCATCTGCACCCAACACTGAAGTATCTGGAGTTGGATCCCCCTCTGTGTTTTCAGTGACTCAAGATGCTTGAAAAGGTCCTGGTTTGAGTAACAAACAGCCCTGACTTAACCATGGCAGAAGTTAATGTTTTGAATCTCTCCTTGGGGATCCAGGTTTCACCAGCATGGATTGGGCACTTCTGAAGCTTGATGTACTGGGTTGTATCTGTCCTTGAAAATAAACATGCTGTTTAATAAGAACTAGTCAGAGGCCACCTTGGTGCCCCAAGAGGTGAAATGCCGGCACTCAGACAGTTACTGGAGACAGCAGCTTTCTCCAGGAGATAAGTCTGGCATCCCAGCCTGGAAGCCTCTGAGTGTCAAGGTGGGTGACTCCCAGTTCCCAGCCTGCACTGGTACTGCCATGCAGAATTTGGCCCTGCTGTAAGAAGCTGCTGATGTCTGTGCTGACTCTGATCTCTGTTTCCTCTCTGAGCAGAGCGTGGAATTTAAAACTGGAGAGTAGGGCAGTATCCCCTGAGGTGCCACCTGCAGCAGGTGCTGCTTGTCATGGGGAGAGGTGGCTGGACCATGGGTGTTGTCTCCCTGCTCCGAGGACATGCCCTGCAGTGTGTCTCTCAGGGTCCTCCCCACAACTACTGTCCTGCATGATGTTGTTTGCACAAGACAGATTTAGGACTGATCCTTTACAGATTTGGACCTGCCATTTCTCCTGTTTTCAGTGATTTCTGGGTTCCTGGAGCCTCACAGATGTGATTGTTTTAATCACTTCTCCCTTCTTTCTGCTTTTTTCTTGCTTGGCAAGGCAATATCTCTAATCACTGCCGCAGGCGCTCTGGGTATGGACCATGGACTGGGCTTGAGACTGTTCCAGTCAAAATATTATTCTACTGGTTTTATGTTGGACTTGGCTTGTCTGACATTGCTGCTGCCCTGACTTCTAGGACTTGAGAAATGTCTGGGCTAATTGTGGCTTTGTTACTGGTTGTGTTGTTATCGTTGCTATTGGAAAGCTCCAGCCCTTCCAGGTTAGTCACTGAAGGCAGGTATTTACTGAGGGATGCTCATGAAATCCATTACCAGAGTGTGGCTGGGAAGGTGCTGCTAAATCCTACCTGGCTCTGTTTTTCTGCCCTCCTCTGTGTGTATGAGGGAATTGAAGCACTGTGGTGCTATGATTCTGTCTTCATCGTGGAAAAGCAGATCAAAAGGGAAGGTAAAAACCTGTCAGGTGATTTTTGTGCACCTTGTGACAAATGTATTTCCCCAGTTGGAACAGCTGCTCTCTGCTGGGCTGCAGGACTTCGCTGCAGCTTGTTAGGAACCCGCAGTGGCAGCAGACCCCCTGTGGGCACTGCCATGCAGCTGGGCTACTGTGATTGGCACTAGTGAAAGAAAAGGTAATCTGGGCAGACTTGGGAACGTGAGAATCAAGGTGTGAGAGATTCCCAACTCAGAGACAAACACCATGAAATTCCCGGGCGTGTTCATTACTCTGGTTTTGCTGACTGTACTGTTATGAACTGTAAGTAGTCAATGCATTATTTAAAAAAATATTTTAGACTTTCTTTTTTGTCTTTAGTTTTCAACCCTGCAGGGATCTTGTTTCCAAGCATTGTTCCTGTATCCAACGAGCCTAGAAGCAAACTGGAGAAGTGGGAGCCTGCGTTTCCATGTGATGGAACTGTGCCAGGAACTGGTGCTTTAGGATAAACAGTAAATATTGTGAGGCTCGTGAACCAGCTACTGATTCATTGCTTGTACCCTGCTGATTTAGTCATTGTCTGAGAGCACAACTCTGCTGTCTCTGCAGTCAACCCCCAGTCCCAGCTCCTCGGGGTGAAAGGAACATGCTGTTGTTTCCAGCATCCAAACGGGAGGGAAGTAAATATTTTATCACCGGGTGGATGAGCCTCTCCCACAAACAGCCTCCTCTGCTCCCTTCCCCAGATCCCAAGACGATGATCATTTGTAGTGCAGTCGCATCTGCTCGCTGGACAGGGAGAAGGTCCAGTGTCCTGGTACAGGCAAGGCTGACACCTAGTGACCAGATGCATTTATTCCCGAGGGAATTCCCTCAGTTCTGGTTCAGTCACTATCTGCTCTTTTCTAAGTGTGGAAGGTTTCAACTTCAAGGTGAATAGTTAATTTATTTCATCATCACTTTTGGCCTCTGTTCTCATTGTTTCCAGTGTACTCTTCCAAAGATGAAGTTAAGGGAACTGAGGTAGAAAACTTGTTGAGGTAGGTGAAGTTGAAAGATAGTTCAGGCTTAATATTGGAGCCATCAAGATTTTTGGGTGTAGTCTCTGGGGGCTTTGCATTGCAGCTGCTCTGAGCAAACTGAGGTAACAACCAGTGGTAAGTTCAGAATATGGTTCTTTTGTGTTTTTTCCTTAATAAAATCATGGCTGGCGTTGGTATTTGGATTCTCTTTGCTCATCCTGTTTTCAAGAATCCAAAAATCAAACATAGTGAGGTATTCTTCAGGGTGCAGAATTTTCTGTCTGCCAATGTCTGCTGACCAGGTGGAGCATCTTGCAGTGGTGCTGTCAGCTGTAAAGCTCTACCTGTCTCACCATCACTACAGGTCCTGCTGGAAAGGGCTTGAGTTCTGTGCCTCAGCAAACTGCACATTAAAAAGGTGGAGTAAAATCCAGCTAAAAGATTCTCCCAGAATGCTTCTAATTTGTCTTTGGTCATCTGGATTAACATAATGGAAAATTAAATACTTCTGAGAATTGTGTGTGACCTTCACCAGAAGGAGCAGCCATATAAACTGGGGAAAGAGCCCACGCAGTGTGAACCAAAGCAGTCATCTTCTTGTAAGGATTATCACTGACTCCAAAAAGAGAGTGGTTCCCCTCATTAATGGGTTTCACATGAAACCATATACTGAAGCCCTTATAACCTCCTTGAAGCATTCCTTGGGACTGGAGGAATATTATTTTTTTTTTTTGCCATTTAAATGCTTCTTGAAATAGTGGAAATAAACCTTTTGACTGAATCTTCATGACTGCTTGCTACTAGCACTGAGTTTGGCTCCACAGTCAGAGCTCAATGTTTTTCTCTGGCTGAAAGGAAACTTTGATTCTTCCTGAATGAAATAAGTAGGAACTTGCACAAGCCCTGTGTTGTTGAACGGAAAAGGCAGGTTTTTTTCCTCCAGATAATCTTTTCTATCTGCCTCAGAAATTTACGTATGCCTCTGGTTCTGTATCTGTGGCATGTTTCTAATTAGCCCATGAAAAAAAAAGAGAAAGGTTCTGTATTTTAAAATCCACTGATTCTTTCATTTATTTTTTTTATCTGCTAACTGTCTCTGATAGGATGTGCCTCTGGAGAGAGTTAACAAATTCCTGAGGCAAAAATCTCCATCAGTGGCAGCAGATAACAGTCTGAGCAATATCAGCCTCCATCATATGCCACTCCATAAGTGGGATTTGGGTGCTCTATGACAGTGTGTATGTGAAACTAGGGTTTTTTTTAATGCAGAGTGCTCCACAACATCATGTCCTGCTTTTTTCCATCATCACTGCTGTCACAGTTTAGCTCCAGGACTGTGAGGGCATCACCAAGCCTGACCATTCCTGCCAAGCCAGTGTCCTGTTCCCTTCCCCAGGGAAGTGCCTGATGCTGGGGGCTGGGGCTGTTGGTGCCTCCAGCTGCCCCAGTCCTGGCTGGGACAGTGGGATAGGACAGGCTGCCACCCCTTTGTGATGAGAAGAGCAGAACTGTCCCAACACACATACTGAAAAATCTAATGCCAGCTATGAGCAAGAGACCCAGAGCAGGTGAATGTGCCTTTGGCCAGGTATAAGTGATAGAGACACTTCAAACTCTTCATTTTGAAAGCAAAATATTGAGGAACCTCAAGAACTTGAGTGAGATTGTTGAGTTTAGAAGGGATACAGTATCTAATGATTCCCCTTCCTTCTCTTTTTGGGGGTGATGGGAGTTCTGGTAATGGGTCAGACTAAGCCAATTGTTCTCACTCTTTCAGGATTCCTGCCTTTGTTCAAAGCAATGTTGTGGGGAAAAAAATAAAGCTCTCCAGTATCAAAGTGATTTCATGTGCCTAAAGGAAATAAAGCAGGGCATCCATTATGGCTCTGTCGCTGTGTACTGGCAGATGTCACACTTGGAAGAACTACTCAGAGCTTCAGGCTCTTGTACAGTCTTTCTCAGTCCTCTGCTACTGGTAGCAGCAGTTCCCAAGTAGTAGGTGACCAAGGGTAGAGCCAGGGCCATACTTCTCCAGAATAACACATGGTATGGAGCTCCAGCAGAGCAGATGTGGGGACACATGCAGGCAGAGCTAGGGGAAATCATTTGGAGCAACCTCCAGAGCTCAAAACTCCCTTGTGTGGTGGCTACAACTGGTCCTCCAGCACTGTCCCAGCCTACAGATGGTGGCCCACAGAGAACCCTGTGACCCAGGCAGAGGCTGCTGGGTCCTCCTGGTCTAGCAAGGGGCTTTGGAAGAGTTTCTACTCCTCTGACAGAGCTCACCTGCAAAGTGCCCACTATCAGCTGGTGAGATGAATTATGTTTCCTTTCCTTGAATTTCTGCCCTGGCTGGAGCTGGGAGAATGCACCTGCCTGGGTGACTCAGCGGGAAGCAAGGAGGTAGCTCAGCTACTCAGGGACCAGCCTGTGTGTGTTTGCTCAAGAAAGAGGCTGGCTGGTACTTCCTGGCATCTCCCAAGGGCACTTAGCCACCAAACCATGCTCATTGCTGAAACACCAGCACCAGTGAGGCAGAGCAGCCCTGCGAGGGCTGAGGGGGGGCGGGCTGAGCTGGCTGCCTCGCAGCGCTCTAAAGCCCAGGGGTAAGGAGCGGAGCAGCAGCAGCCTCCTGCTGGCAGCTGTGCCATCGCTGGGTTGGGCAGTGGATGCGTGTTTCTGACACCGACCAACAGAATCCATCTTTCGTTTAGGAGTGGGAAGTGGGGAAAAAAAAAGAAATAAAAATGCGGTGTGAGTGGAGACGGGTACAAAACTGCAGCATGTAAAAATCCAACTTGCAGGATTGCATTTGCCCTTAATCCAGTTGCAACGGCTGTGCCAGTCGCAGTGGTGACCTGCAGGGAGCTCACACGGTCAGACAGCCAGAGGTGCACCCAGTGCCCCCACCACCTCGCAAGAAATTAGAATTGAGGCTGAAGTGCGTGCGTGTGTGTGTGCGTGTGTGTGTGTGTGCGTGCGTGCGTGCGTGCGTGTGTGTGTGTGTGTGTGTGTGTAGGGTATTTTCCCTGAGATTAACGTACAAAGAGCTGGAAGAGCGACCGGAGCTCGGTGGCCGCTAGGGGGAGACCTTACCCCGGCCCGGGCACGCACCGCTCCCAGCTCCCGGGGGCTCCATTGCTGGGGCAGCTCCTGAGAGAAAAACGTCTCTGATTTGGAAGTAGAAGTCTCAGGGGTGTTCCAAAGAGGGAATATGTCAAAATGGGCTTTGCACCACAGCAGCCGGTGTTGTTTCAAGAGATGGGAAATGTCCCCAGATGTCTTCTTATAATGAATTGCTCATGAAAGCTTTTAGCGCTTTCAGTCACGCGTGGAGATTAATGAGGCAACAACTTCGGGGGGAAGGAAAGGAGAGTTTAGAGAGATAATGATGAGTAAGTGGGAAAGGCACTACTCTATTACCTTTGCATTTCCTGGTGTTAAAACCTGCAGTCTCTGAGGGCATCTGCATGTCAGAAATGGTCAGATGAATACTCTTGTTACACAGAAATAATTAAGTGGTGCTGAATCCTTGAAGACTGCCAGGAAAAGAAGGACTAGCAAGACAATAAGCAAAAGCCTCTTGTAAAGATGCATCTTCTTTCTCTTAATAATTTAAACAGTGATAGAAAGTGTTCACTAAGCATGATCTGTTTGGACTGGTTTTCAGGGTGTTTAGAATTAACCTACACCACATCACTAACAGCCCCTCTGAGCTGCTTATGAGGTTCCTGTTTAGTGGGAGTAAATGAATTCCTCTGACATTCTGCTTACAAATTAAATAACTGAAGGTATGACAAGATTTAGTCTTCCAGGTGGAAAAGCAGCACCAAAAGCAGTCAAATACTGGGACAAGTACCTTGGGGGAATCAGAGTACAAAGGCATTTTCATATTCAGTTCTAGAACCAAAGTATTATGGGAAACTTTTTTTTATGATATGCAGTCTGTGTGTGTACAATGGCACTGTAAGGGTCCTACTGAAAGGAAATAAAGGATTCTATTCTCCTTCTCATCCTAAAAAACTCCAGCAATGTACCATTCTGTTGACCCCAGCACAAAGTGGCCAGTTTGAAGCCTACAGAAAGTGAGAGCAGTGTATTTCTGCCTTAGGGGGGTCACTTCCTGGGTGTCAATAGGCAGGGTTAACTCAGGACAGAAAGCAAACTATCTTGCTTTTACCATTAGTGAGTCATCTCATTCCTCTTTGCCTCACATTCAGAGATGATGTGAATGTGCAGTGAAGTAGGATCTTCAGATTTCCTCAAGTTTGGGAAATTTTTAGCGTGGTCTTGCTACAGAAGTGTTTTCAATGAGGATTGTCTGGTTTTAGTTCTGCTGAGGATGAGTTTTTTGTGATTTGGGTTTTGACAACTGAGTTGTTCCATAAACTCTGCTTCTCTCCTGCAGGCCTCTGCTGTCAGTTACCTTGTTAGATGGGAAACATGCTGCTGACTCTGGTAAGTTTTCCACTTTCTTCCAGAAAGTGCAGCAAAGGCTTCAGATTTGGTTGTCCTGAACTACTCTGATTACAGCCCTGAGGAAATAAGATAAATATGAAGGAGAAAAGCAACCTTTGTAAGATCAGATAACAATCACCACTCTCTTTCCCCCATGTCCCAACACAATGCAACATCTCCTGTGATGTGTTAGAGACCTCTCAGAAGAGACCTTCCACCCACAGCAAAATCAGATTGAATTTACTAGCTTCAAAAATGTTCAAAAGCAAGATACATATTGTTTGGTTTCATTTTACTCCCTACACGCACTGAATGTGTAGATGCAGGGATCAAAAGAATCATATAGATTATTATTTTCCTTTTTAACTTAAATTCTCATTTTCCAAAGTCAGAGGGATTTATTTTCTCCCATACTGTGATGGAATGATTACCCCAGCTCCAAGATAGGACCTCTTTCCTACACATTCACTTGGTGAAAGTTTTTTCCCTAAGTTTAGCCGAATTGTCGAGTGGAAGTTTTGTGATAGAATTTTGCTAGTCCAAGCAGCAAATCAGGATCTTTGTGTTTTCTCTCCTGCATGGCATAAAGAACACACTTCTTAAAGTTTCTGTCATGTGCAAAGGCAAAAATCTCTGCAAGGTTTGTTGAGTGCTTGTACCCTACAAATTGCCATGAGCTTCAGGAGACAAGAAGCCGACTTGGAGCTTTCTGGAATAAGGTGACCTAAATTGCTTAAGAAGCCCCTTTGACCTCTCTGCCTTTTAATTGTGAACCTCAAGTGCACAACTAAGTTTGGCTGATTTTATTTCTCGTGGATGATAGCTCTAATTCACACAAGTATAAGCAATATTGGCTAGAAAATAATGACATTGTTCAGCACACTCCGAGTATGAGATTCCACCCAGATTAGATCCTGCCTTATGTACTAAAGTCAAAGAGTAAGGATAGTGCACACCTTGCAGAGCCTTTTCCTTTCCTATTTATCTTAAACAGCTGTGGAAGAGAAGAAGGGCAAGGGCTTCTGGCACAGGGAAATATAAGCCACCTCTCAACAGAACTGGAGAGCCATAGGAAATACACTCGGCCTTTCTGTGATGAGTGATGTATCAGATTTCAGCAGTAGAGTTCAATAAATGCAATTTATTGTTTCAGAAGGCAGAAGAGATTCCTGCAGTTTCTATCATGTCCCAAAAAAAAGTGAATCAGAATAAAATGCTGAGCAGGCTAATTAAAGGAATTCTCAAGCTCTCCAACTACCTACTGATTTTTTAATGGTTTTGAGGTAGAACTATGGATCAGCACATAGCCCAGGTTAGAAAAGGAGTTCCCAGTTATCTGTGAACCTGTTCCATGAACTAAGATGAAATCTTCCTGTTCAATTGATCTGTTCAAATGTGGACAAGAAAATAAAATCCTGTTTATTTCTGAGCTGTCCTCAGCATTTCCATAGGTTTTGTGATAACTCTACAATGGATAGAGACTTAGAAAAGCACAAGGGCAGGTTCAGCCACTTCTGAAGTTAAGACCTCTCTTGTAATATGAAGAAAATCCCTGCTGAGGCAATCTTCTGCTGCCATTTCAGGATCACATGAACTGGCAGAGAATGTCCTGAGCTTTGTTCTTAGATCCCAGTTTGACAGGCTGTCCACAGTCAGAATAACCCTGGCCTCATACTCCTTCCTAGAGTCTCCCACTGAGAGTAAAATATGGCTGTCTTGCAGTTTGAATAAGGCTTTTAATGTGCCATGGGATGTCACGGTCCACAGAAGTGGAATACAGTGTTCTGCTTGCAGAGGAACAGAAAAAAGCTAACCAAACTGGTTTCTTCCTCCTGAGTACATAGTGGCTGACTGGAAATTCATTCACTGACTAAAAACATTAGCTTCGATCACCAAAAAAAAAAAAAAAGAAAAAGTATTTGACAGATGGCTTTAGCCTTCCTTCAGCACAAACATCTATCTGCTGCTAAAAGTTTGGTGATTACACTGAGGCTAAATGATGTGGGCTCAGCTCCCCCTGCATCATTAACAGCCTGTGGGGTGAAGCAGATGTCAGCTCTTTTAATTCAACCCTCCACGAGGGAATTGGCAGAACTCTTGTAAAAATCCTGCTGTTCTACAGGTTGTACAGGGCTTGGAGAAAACAAAAAAACTTACCTGAGAATACAAGGAGAAAAATCTCTTAAGAACAGGGGATTGTTCCTCCCCACTGCTGTGCTTAAAGGAACTGAAGGTCTGGACCCCTTGTCCTCAGACCTGCATGTGCAGGCACAGGCTGCTCTGACCAGGCCAGTGGATGAGTCCTGTGCAAAGCCAGTGGTCTGGGAGCCCTGCAGGCACAGCAAGCAAGGTCTGCAGCACCAACACCTCCTGCAGGTTTCTCCCTGCCCTCTTTCTCCTTTCTTCTTCCCAATGCAGTACGATTAGTCACAGAACAAGCCGAGATGTGAGATAGACCTGTTGTGTCCAACCCTGGTGCAGACTGATCTGTGGAAATGGCCACTGGCTGAGGATGAGGTTTCAGAAGGATAATAAATCAGCATTGCTTTGAGTTGAATTTTGTGCAGTGGACAGGAAACCTGCTGAGAAAACACATGGTAAAGGCCTGCAGGTTTGTGCCTTAGTGCTGGAGTCCGTGGAGTTGGTGAGACAGCTTAAAGATACTTTCTGGAAAACTTTGCCCTCTCTTACTGTCTCTACCAAGGAGGACCTTGGGACAGCCCCGATTCTGAGGGTAATATTTTTCAGCACTTTTTTACTTCCAAGCCATTTCTGAGTTGTATTTTCTTCCAAGCTTTACAGCAAGCTTTTTTACTGTGTTGGACTCAACCGAGGCCAGTCTCCATTTTAATAGATGTATTTTCCACAGGAAATTAATGTATTGTTTCCCCCAAGCTATTTCAGTCTGTAAACTTCACTGTGGTCTGCCCAGTTGCACATTACTTCAGCCAGCCAAACGAATCCAGTGCCCCTGACAGTCCCTTTAGTAGTTCTAGCCAAGGGAATTGTGTCAGGCTCAGATTTACTGCTTGGGTCCTCCAAATCACAGCCCCCTGCAAGAGATCTGGTGGCTGAATATTCCTGTGGGTTTTTGCCAAGGGAACAGTGCAGTGTTTTCCTGATTGTTGTATTCTCTTACTGTATGTATACCATAGTACCTATAGATAGCAGGCTACATGGTGTATAAGGACTGTGGTGCCTATAGATAGCAGGATACATGGTGTATATGGACTGTATGTGTGTCATGGTACCTATAGATACCAGTGTGTTCTGTCTTCGACTGTGGATTTGCATATTCTTCAGTCTTCTTAGTTGCCCTTGTTGGGATTTTTGAAATCAGTGTGGGCAGTTTGAACTCTTCCTTTCCTCGGGAGGCATGAAACGGCGGCGGCGGGGCAGAGCTCTGTAGGCCAGGTGAGGAGCGATCCCTTCCTGGCCCAGGTGAGGAGCAATTCCCTCCCAGCCCAGGTGAAGAGCAATTCCCTCCCGGGCCTGTTGAGGAGCGATCCCTTCCCGGGCCTGGTGAGGAGCAATTCCCTCCCGGCCCAGGTGAGGAGAGATCCCTTCCCGGGCCTGGTGAGGAGCGATCCCCTCCCGGGCCTGGTGAGGAG
>JAOEGS010003938.1:34210-61116 GCA_025447755.1 Corythornis vintsioides
AGAGCTGCCAGAGCCTTGAAAGCATCCCCCTTGTCATCTCTAAGCAGTGGTTTGAAATATCTCCTCCTTTTTCACCCTCCCACCCCCCCTGCTTCACTCTGCCTTCCTCCTCCTCCAACCTTCCCCAAGGGGGGGTTCCTTGCCGAAGGCTGTGCCAGAAGGAAAATGCAGATCCTTATTTTAATTGACCTTAATTGCAGGGATAGCTGTTGCTCCCCTCTCACCTGTGTCAGAGATGTGCCCCGTGAACATATCTCATGTTGGAAGTGTTGAGAATTCAATGTTTGCTGCAAGTCATTACCCAGGTTTTCCAAATCCAGAGCTAGCTCTCACCTTCTCCGCAGTAGAGGTGTGGAGACCTCAGCTGGCACTTCTGCACCACAATGCTGCTCTGATGTTGATTCTCTCATCAGTCTTCCACTCATTTTCAATAATCAGATTACAGAGTTTTCACATCCTTTGGCTGTCGGTAGGGAAGCTGTGATTGCCTCCCTGTGCTTGGGACAGAGATGCATAAAGCCACTTCCTACACAGTATAATGAACCGGAATCTCTCCTCCTCAGAAGGCCATATCCTCCTCTGGTTGCACACCCAGAGCCTGAGGTGTAAATGAATGTTAATCCACAGTCTTACATGGTGCTGTTTCTCCTGGGCTCCACCCTAAGCAGATGTCCAGGCAGAATCACTTGTGAAATCCAAATTTCTTCTTTCACATGTGCAGTAGCTTTCCAATATCCCAAAGAGGAGATGTCTTTGGAATGGGACAGGATAAAATTCTTGAAGAACCAAAATCACTGATTTGAGCTCTTTCTCCCATTCCCAGAATCGTGTAGACACAGCCAATACAGGCACCTACAGGTGTGAGAGTAGCAAGAATATCCAAGTGTTTGCAGCACTGGAAGACACTGAAAATGTGAAGGGGTCTGAAAAACTGGTATTTAATGCACTGATCTTTGGAGCCCTCACAATGAGGCATTGTTAGATGTAGGATCTGCTAAACAATGAGTCCTTGATAGGACATAATACCTATTCAGAAGCTCAGCTTTGCACACTTGCTCTTAAAACATCCTTAGCTTAACTTAAATTTACCTTTGTTGCACACAATGCACATGTGACAGACGGTTGCATTCATTCATCTACTTTATTTAGCTCTCTGACAGGCTTACCTACTGTCTGCCCTGAAACCTGGGCTGTTATGGGTTCTTGTATCAACGCTATTGATAGCCAGTGCCTTTTGAAATTGTCACTGTCAGATGCTTCAGGTGACACTGAACTGACGTTGAGCCGAAGATGAAACCAGGAGCTCTGTGAGCGTAACCTGCTTTTGCCCGGTTGCCCGTGGCACACACCTTCCATGCCCTGCTTGGACACTTGCTCCTTTTGAATAAGAAATGCCATTTACAGCACATGCTGTACTTTGCCTACCAGCCATTAAGGATCCGAAAGTACTGTTTGTTGTTGGCAATTAGTTGAGCACCTCCTACCACGGCAGGCTAAGAGCCAAGCTGGCAGGTCTGGGAGAGGCTCTGGGACTCGGTATCCCGTGTACGTAACGTCCCCTGCCAGGCAGCAGAGCCTTCCCGCCGCCGGTGCCCGCGGTTGGCGTCTCCCTGGCATGACAGTGACAAGAAATGGCAAAGGTTCCACCAGAAACCCTGTATTCTGCTCTGCTCTCTTAACCTGGAGCTGCCTTGTGAAGGAGTTGCTTTCAGAAGCTTGCCTGCTCGTTCAGATTTCGCCTGTTCCTCCTACATGCACCTGAACAGAGATGTTTAACCTTCCAAAACCTGGCACACTGGAAAATTGAAACTTCAGAGCTCCAAAAGCTATGGAAATGTGTGTATATTTGTTCAGCTGATTTGCTAATCAGATCCAGATCTCGAGAAAAATTGGAAAACAGCATTGGGTTTTAAATAAAATGTCTTAATTAAAAAAAAAAAAAAAAGTCTGTTTACAGCAGATTCTGGAGACTCTCAACTGGAAGAATATTTCCTAGATGGTGGAAGTGTTAAGATGTTCCAAAAAGTGAATCTATAGTGTGGCCAGACAGTCCTTTGTAGTAGTTAAGGGTTTAATTAGAAGTAAACACTACTTAGCCCATCTGATACAAATTCTTCTCAGGAGCTAAGCAGGTCAGGATCCAGATTCTTTCTGCCACAGTGAAGGGCAATGCTAATGGGAGAAAGAGAGAGGAGAAGAAAAGAAGGAGTGCTAAGCAAACAAGTTCGTGCTTGTACTTTGGACAAGCCTGTTCTTGCTACCCTAGGAAGACAGTTTGCACAGTACCTGAAGCAGGAATGTACTTTCGAGGAGGGGGACTTGTGAAGTGTGAGAAGGAATTGCTGGTGTAATTCTCCAGGTGACCATCAGAATGATCTAAAAAGCCCTTAAGCTTTTTATTAGATTTTTACCAAGTGCAAGGATGAGGAGGAAATAATGCATTTGCCTATGTGCCTCACCTAGATGTTAACAGAATAGCTGGAAATGTCAATGAGAAGCTGTGGATGCCAATTTATTACCTTTAAGACATCAGGAAATAAATATGAGAGTCTTAATTCAAAATCTGAGCAGAAAAGATTTCACCCCCAGCTATTGGGAATCCCTTCATTGCTGACATTCACCACTAATTTAGGTGCTGCGGTCGAGAAACGGACTGGACCAAGTTTTACAGCTATTCCTAGTCCTTTGAAAACTTCCACTGATCCCTCCCCTCACACAGAGCTTTAAAATGACATTCATATGGGATGGTTTTGACAGTGGAAAATACAGGCCTGCCTTTTAAATGTCCATCCCTTGCTGTTACCTGGCAGCCTCATTATCTTTAATTGAAGAAGGTAAAAGTAATTGGTGTGTGAATATGGTGCTTGGTGAGGTGGCAGACGTGGGGGCTGTGGATTGGCACAGCCACCAAGGTGGGAGCCAGCACGGGACACGGGATCTCACTGGATTTGCTTGGAAGGCTCAAAGTCTTTCTAAAAAGGGCTTGTTTCTCTTTGGTCTCTGGCCACCTCTTTTTCCAAGCTTAGGAGATTATTCTTGAAGGCTAGGATATCATTCCTCATGGATCTTAAACGTCACTCTTATGGAGGTGTAGGAGGAGTGCAATTTCATCTAGCTAAGGATGAGACTAAATGCTAATGGCTGTTGATTTCTAGAGAAGCAGGTAACTGCCTTATAATTTGCCTTTTGTTTGCTTTGTTTACACAGTATTTTCAGACCTGGTCTCCTAAAGGTTAAGGGAAAGAGACACTAAGGCTCTGAGCATAAATTTCAGCCACCCTCTGTGCAGGGCTTTACCACCTCTGTGGCACAGGGATGCTTTTGTTATCACCCCATCCACCTCTGCCTTCCAGTCTCCTGGTGCAAACTGGAAAAGAGAGGCCTAGAACTCACTTTACCTGGACTTTCCAATCCTTTCACCCCGCACTAGATATTAAAGACAACTGAGAAAAAAAAGTGAATTATCAGAGCATATGTTCACATAAACAACAGCTTATCAGAATCCTGTGTTGTAAAAGAATCACTTGGTAGTACTGAGGAACATATTTCACATGCTTTATAGATCATTGTTTTTCATATTTTAAATGAAACTTTAAGTGTTTTGAATAATTTATTCACCAAAACTGCAAAGGTTTTGGGGAGTTCTCTGGTTGAAAAGTCTGATACAGGTGTATGCTATTTGCTAGGGTTAGTTAGACAATATTCTCATATGCTGAAGTAAATAGAATTGGTTGATTCATGGCTATAGCATCCCCTACAATTCTATCTGAGCACCTTACAGTCTTCTGTTAATTTTTTCACAGCACTTTTATAAAATAAAGGCTCTCCTGTATAATTTAAGATCTCTGCTGTGCATGTGCAGCATAGGGACACCTGCCCAAGGTTACATAAGATGTCTGTGCTAGCCACTTCTGTTCTAGATTAGTCCCCTAAACCATGAAAATGCAAACTTTCCAGACTGGGGTCTCAATTATTTTCTGCAGTTTGGCACTCCCCTGGCCTTTCTGACTGTCCTCCCTGTGCATCTCGGCTCCTCCAACCTCACTTCTACCCAGCTCTGCATTCCACTGCCAAAATATCCTGTGCCTCCAGCTGTAGCAACTTTGCACCCACTTCCCAAAGCTGCACATTGCAGCATAGTGGGGATGTGCAGATTTGACTGGTTCTTTGCTCCTCTGGGGGCCAGGTAAACTCAGAGAACTCAGGCTTCCTGCAGCTACTGCAGCACCAGGGCTGCCAGCATTTGCTCCCAGCTCCCCTGGTCACTGGACCTCTTGTTTATGTCAAAAAATCTTACAAGGAGTCTCCCTTCCCACAGCAGCATGACCTGTGTGGATGTGGCTTGACTGTGTTACCCTGCTTGTCCACTCTGGGCATCCCCTAGGAAAACTGCTGGCCCCATGGGGCTGGGGGCCCTGCTGTTTTCTGACCCCCAGAAAGGATGAGTGGGGGAATGAAAAAGAGAGTTGAAGGGAGGAGCAAGCCAGCTGCTGCAAAACCTGGGCAGTGAGGATCCTCTGATCTACCTCTTTCTACTCCACTGTGCATCAACATTGCATGGTGGGAATGATGTAGAGCCGGGAGAAGGGAGGTGGAGGGCCAAAGGGGAGGGAAGGAGAAGCAGGAAAATAAGAGTGTGAGAGGCAAAACCAGTGTGGAAGTGTTGAGTTTTTCTCTTGCAGTCCATGGTCTGGTTCAGTCTTCCTCATGAGAAACCATACCCTGCTTTGGGAACTGCTTCTGAATTGTGGAATGGCTTGAAGAGCAAGACTGGCACCGTGAGGCTACGGGCCAGAGCAGGCAGAGGTATCTGACCTATTGTTCATGCTCTGAGTCACTGGCATAAGGGCAAGGCCTGAGTTTTGTCTGGGGAAAGTGTTGTCCTTCAGGATAGAGGGCAAAGAAGACCTGATTTAATTGCTGGCTCTTGCAAAGCCTGGAGAGCCATGGGTGGTGTGAATCATTCCAATATTGGAGTGAGGAGGAATGCCCAGGGTACTAGAGCTAAGATAATAAGCCCAGAGCTCATTTATTTGCTGGCACCTAGAAATCTTCAAGGTTTCTAATATGTTCAGACAGTGACTTTTGGAAATGTATTTGGGTGACTGGGCAAAACTGCTGTCTCCAGCCCCAAGGGTGAACATATCCTGGGTAGTTGTATGGACGTATACAGCTGCTTTGTTGTAATCAAGCAGAAACCTAATCCACCTTTATCTTCATTCACTGCCTCGGGGTGATCACAGCCCCCAACCTGTCCCTGGTGGATCCTGCAACCTCCTTAGTTTTTTAGGTCCAGCTGCCCTAAATTCAGAGTCCATCTCCACTGCTAAGCTTGACTAAGGTTTGTCACACGATTGACAGACTCCCTGTTAACAAACCTGAAGCCCTTAGCTACGGCCTCCAGCCTTTGCTGGGCTCTGCTCTGGCTGGTTCTAGCCCCACTTTTATAGCCCATTAAGCCTCACCCTGTCAGTGCTGGTTGTTTCAACACCAGTCTGCATCTTATCCACTTCAGGCATCTCTCTTGGTGCCTGCCCTCATCATAGGCCTCCAGGTATTGTAAAACTCAGTGATAAGCCAGCTTCTCTTCTCACGTTGTGCCCAACTAGGACATAAGCCCAGCTCCAGTTGGAGGGTAAGGTACAGCACAGCAAACTCATATTTGTGCCAGAACTCAGCAGAAGTCACTCACCCTTTTTAGCTTAGTCTTCATCCTACTGCTTTAGCTTTGTCTTTGTTCTAATGCATCTTCTAATAATAGGATGTAATAAAATGAGTAATAACCTCAGCTCTGTGCTGGACACAAACTCTAGCCCCAAGATGAGACTGTAACCTGATTGTGTTTATAAGGATGATGGCAGGAGTTGGCAGAGATTTATACTTTGAACTGTGCTTTTTGTAGCAGTGTTTATGCTGCAGGCTACACAGGCTCACTCAGCTAGGACTAAGCCTTAGCCCTGAGTATCACAGAGGTGAAGATAGTTCACTGCTGGATCATACAAGCCTTTCAGGGCTGGGAGGAAAGTTCAGTTTGATAGGTGAGAATATTTTAAGGCAAGTTTTAAAATACCTTAAGTTCAAGCTGTGGCTGCAGAAAGTTCTCACGACTAAGTATGGAAGCTGTGTGTTTGTGTTAGGTCCTGCTGGAGTCACGGCCCCTCTGGGTACTGACAGAGGAAGATTTTTTGTTGTGGACAGAAGTCTTTGGGCTACCATTAAATTATGGTTAAAATGTCTGTTAAAGAATAATGAAGAATCAAGGTTGTTACTGGGTGCTGTGTGATTGGTTTTGTTGGGCGAAGTGAACAATAAAGTGAAGAATTTTGTGATAGGCAAGAGTTACATGGGCTTTGGGCTGGGTTTGGGCTTAGGTTTAGGATGGCTCCGACAGAAGTAGCTGCATAATTAAATAGATAAAGCTCTTAGAGATAAAGTGAAGACCAGAACCATTCCCATATTTAAAGAACAAATATGTGCTATTTTTATTTCTGCCGGAGGAAGGATTTTGGGGCTGCAGTGAGGCTGTTCTGGGGATTAGGGTAAGGAACCTGGACCGCCAGAACTAGATGTGTTTCTGAATCGTTCGAATCATTGCAAGGATGTGGGCTTTTGCTCGTCATGTGAATAGTCTTCTGATGAGTGCTGGGGCAGGTAAAAATCACTGAGCTAAGGTTCAAGGTTAGCATATGTCTAAATCCAGCTCCATTCCCCCTCCACCTGCTGTGCCTGTGGACAGCAGCGCACGCACTTCCTGTTTGTGGCTTCTAGAAATGAGCCCCATCGGGAGCACTGCTGGGCTGAAGGCTCTTCAGGTTCTGAGAAAACTGGGCTCTCTCAACTGCTCAGTTCTGCTCCTGCTCATCAGGGATTTGGAAATGTTGGGTGTCGAGTGGGACAATATCTAGGATTCTGTGCGCAGCTTAAACCCCAGGGTTTCCTTTTTCAGGAGGGAGCATTGCAGCAGAGCTGCAGCTCTTTCCTGGTCCCTATTTAAGCCGTGCTTATTTTGTTAGAAAACAGCTTAATTGCCCAGGGTGAAGAGTTAAAGTTTATTTTTACGCTGCTCTGTTTTTAGCTGCAGATTGACATAACTGACTAGTAGTGGAAGCCCCTTTGTACGAAACATCCCTTATCATATTTGTCCCTTGAGCATATTGTGTGCCAAATTATCATTCCTAATAGGCCGGGTGATTTTCTGGGCAGAGGAAACATCTTGATAAGTTTGCTAAATACGTTCTGTCAGGGAAAGTGCATCGCGGACATTTTCTCACCCATCTGAGGACACGCTCGGTGCAGCTCCAAAGAGCCCAGCTTCCCCAGGCTCACCTGTGGAGCAGCCTGTTGCTCCCAGTGCCTGGATACCCACCCTCCTGTGTGCCCTGGGCTGCCATTTCTGGCAGAGATGCTTACGCAGCGGCGTTTTGCAATGACGTCAATTCTTTTCCTGCCTGACCTAGAAGACTGTGGTGACTCAATGTTGGCCAGGCAGCCTTCAAGATTAAATCGAGGACAACTGGCTTAATTGCTTTAGCAGTCCCTTTAAAAGGATTTCCCAAGAATCAGAATAATGACAAATGGTAGCTTAGGGGATTTTAGTAATTCCTGGAGCAGCAGCTAATGATGCAACCCCAGATACTCTCTGCGTTCCTGTTGATACTCTGAGGATGTCGTACGGAATAATCAGCATTGGGAAGACTTTTGTGCCACAAATCCTAAATGCATTTGCAGCCTAATTCTGGGGCATGACACTGTGAGATGAGTCCTCTTAGCCCAGCTGGAACACTTTACTCGAGGAAGGGCTGCAGGATTTGGCTGTAGAGGAGCATTTCCAAAATATATTCCAAACTTTCTTACATCTAGTTACAGTAAATTGTGAAAAAATAAAGAGTATTTTCACTGTTGAATATTCAAACCTTTCAACTAAAATCTGCCCACATGTTTTATTTCTGTCTGCAGAGCTCTGCCATGCAATGTGGAGAAGCTGAATATGTAGCTGGTACCAGCCCGGGTGCCTCTGCTTGTCCCTGTGCTAATAAGCAAACAAACCAGACTGATGTCTGCTGCTCCTGCATGAATGTGAGGTGAAGCCAGTGACTTTCCTCCTGTTACTCAAGCAGTGCTCTAAAGGTTTGAGGTTTCTTAAAATATATTTAACCTGACATTTACTATAGATGAGTAGAAATACTGTGGGGTTTTGAGATTTTTCATACCATATTGGTGTTGTAGCATCAAGAAATAGAAGCAAATCTTTGCCTCAGTTACAGTGTTGTGTTTCCAAAACACCTTTAGCACAGTCAGTGAACATGCTCTACATTTATACTAGAGCAGTAAGTGAGATTACCAGCGACCTATTTATCATGATTATTAGAAAAGAAAATCCATCACAAACCAGGTATTTGCTAATTCTGTCTGGGTTCTCAATATTTACAGCACACTCCAGTTTAAAATATCATCTCTTCAGGAGAAAGAGAATCTGCTCTTGGACAGCTGAAGGGAAAAAATTATGAATGTGAGGAAATTTTGGGGACTTCTGTGCAATGCTTAAGACTCGCTTGTCACTTCGCAAAGCCTTCTCCCTCCATTGTGTGGCTCTCCTAGCCACAACTGAACTTTCCTTCCTGTAGAGTGTACCACAGTTGAGGGGAAAAAAACTAAGGTAATTTCCCTAAAAATACTTTACTGAACATAAATTAGGATTGAGAATAATTAATGCTGATTAAAACATAATACTGCTTGTAATGATACTGCAGGCAGAAGTCCTCAAATCCAGGGAATTCTGGGTAAGATGCACCAAAATGAGATGCCATGTGCTTGAAGCTGAGGTACTAAGATTCATATCCACAAGGGGGAAAGAAAAACCTCTCTGAAACTTGTGTAGAATTCTACGGTTAGTTTGAAACTAAAACATGGAAAGTGTTTGGCTTTTCATTTAATGGTAGGGATTATCTATGCTGTTGAAAAGCATAGATCCCAAACCACATAGCAACAAACTGGAAGCAGGACATGGTGGGAATGCCTGACTGCCAGCTGCTTGGCATGTCCATAAAAAGGCAGAGGCAAAGCAGTAATTTGCCTTTTTTCCTCCCTTTTGTTAAATGTACTAATTAGGTAGGATGCAATATTGGATTTATGATAACCAATCAGGTACTGCAATGATTTACAATGGTTATAAACCCTAGACATGCATATTTTAGCTCTGTATCAAGCCACCTCTCAAAACTATCTGAAGAGGAGATACCTTTCACAATCTGTTAACTTACAAAGCAGCACCCCAAACCTGCAAAGAGAACAGCTTCTCCCTGGGCTGGGGTCCTTTGGCTTCACCAGGTCTTTTAAGAATATCCTCCAAAACCCTGAGAGTACTATGACATACCAGCCTATTTACCTTTGATAAGAGCAACAAGAAATGCAAAGAGAATTGTTTGCTCTGGGGGAGAGGCAGAGCTGGATGATCTGAGGGGTTTTACAGCCAGCTGTGGGTACAGTGCATCCTGAATTCCACAGTAGCCCCATTTAGCAAGGCTGGAGGTTGTTTCTTTTCCAGTGCTGAGAGCTTATTCCTGCTGCCTGCGGCTTCTTTCATCAGAGCAACCCTGTTCAGTGCCCTTGGTAACATTTTTAGCAGGTATACTATTAAAGTAACATGGTGATTTTGTTAATCCCTTTAATCCAGGCATCTGGACTTTCTTTTTTTTTTTTTTAGTTAAATGTCTCATTTTGAAAAAATAACCAAAACCAATGTGACATTATAAAATAAGTGCTAAGCTTGGGTTTAACCTGCTTACCTTCAAAGCAATAGTGGGAAAACATGTCAAAGATGTCCTGAAACTTGAAGGAGTTGCCTTGGACTTCTGTGGGAACAGGCGTAGAGGAAAAGAGCACTTTTGAATACTTTGGTAACTCGGGAGCACACTAAAGTATAAAAACTAGCTTGAGGAAATTGCTGTGTCCTGAAACACAGCCATGATTTCTAAATAACATGAAAGAGTCGGGAGATGGCTGAGCACTAAGACATGGACGTGTCACCCAGGGGGAAATAGGTTCTCTCTGAAAAGATCTTTGCCTTTCTTTCTGACTTGTCATACAGATGTGAGGTGTTAACAAAGAGTAATCAAAAGGGACTTAAATCGGGAATAAACTGATATATGACTCGTCATGAAATATTCCTATCTTCACAGCCATTGTGCTCTTTATCTAATTTCCCAGGCTATCTGATCAGAGCTGTTTATTTCACTGTTGAATTATTGCTGGAGTCTGAGAGGGCTCTGCTTTAAACAATGGAGCTGGTCAGCAGTGTTAGCAATTCATTTCCATAGTATCTAGCCCTGTGTGGGTCTGCAAAGGCTGGATTTGCACTTGGAGCTTTCTCTCCTACTGGAGAGTTTCTGTAGATATGACAGGAACAACTCCGGGTGTAGTCACAGCCAAACATACACTTGCTGGGCTTTTGTTGTGAGGAATACACTTTGATACTGCTTTGGGATATGGATCTGCTACTGGTGAATGGTGACTTAAATTTGAACTGTCAGGCTGCTTGGATGAAGGAATAAATGAGCTGCAACATCAGACTGCCCCATGGGATTTTCTAGGCATTTTATTGAAAACTGGTCTCCCAGTTGAAGCAGTGAGGAGTTCACCACAGACAGTTCTTGCTTTGAAGCATCCTTTGTCACCGAGTTGGCTTCCCTAACTCCTTCTCCAAAGCCTGCAATTCCCAGATCCATGCAAGCTGTGTTGCCACAGTGGCTGTAGAAGGGACAGACAGAGCTCCTCTTTTTTGACCTTGTATGGATATGACTAAGGAATGTGGCTCTCACCTGGTTTCAATCCCAGACTGAGGGTTAGGAAATGGCTTGGAAAGTAGCTGTATTTCCACTTGCAGGTTGTTGCCCTGTGATACCTGAGTTAGGAAATGGACATCTTAAGAAAACTGGACCTCTTCTTTCATGATAAGGAGATCGTCCATGCCGTAATTCCAGGCATGATGGCAACATTACCTGAGCTGTGTTCAGCATGTTCTAGTGCAACATGCTCATGTCTGATGGTGGGTCACCTGCATGCAAAGGGCACATGGAGCTGTGACAACGCTGAGGCTGCAGCTGCTTTTTCTGGCCTGACTGAGGTATTATGATGATTGTGATGCTCAGGCTATTTTCTTTTTTTTTTAAACCTGGTAGGTCTGAATAATATTTCTGGTAATAGCTGGTTGCTTTCCCAGTGTTACACCCTGAAAAACCCAGGCACTGTCAGGATGTGATCTGAGGCTCCGCTGCATAGGAGGCACCTTGCAGGTAGCACCAGGAGTCTTTTCTTTCAAGGATTACAGCACCTGCAGGTTGCTCCCCAAGTTTCCTGGGCTGCTCAACCCACACCTGCCAAGGCTTTCCAGCAGCAAACAAGCTCCTGGAGGGAGACAAGCCCCAAGACAAGCTCAGATCCCTTCTTGCGGGGTCTGGGGACATCCACGGGGCACCTGGTCCATCTGTTGGTTTATCTCTGTTGATCTGACACCAGAGCTGGGCTGGGAGGGGCCGTTTCTCAGCCATCCTGAGAGATTTTGACACCTGCTGCCATCATCCCAGTGGCCGTTTGCCGGAGGCCAACACCGGGTCCTTGCGCGTTGCTCTGGGAGGCAGTTGCAGCCTCTCCCCTGGACACTCCAGACCTTGTGAAAATAGAGGGGAATTTCCAGGAATGTCAAGAAGGCTGATAGTTCAGCTGGGATGAGTTTTGATGCTAATTGTTTCTCGAGGAAACTGTCAGTGATAATCAGTGCTGGTCTGGAATCAACCCCTGCCCTACACCTTGTTGTGCATGAACCTTCTCTGCTTTTGGACAAAAACAAGGCTTCAAATACTATCAGTAAAGGAGATTTAACCAGATTTACTTTACATATGGAGAGCTCTAAGTGGGTTTATAATAGAATGATTTAAAAGTTTGATTCCTCAAAGATTAAGCCAAAATTCCTGAAGTTTTCCATCAAGGAGATTTCAAAGCTGCCCAAACTAAAAAACAAAACAAAACAAAACCCCAACAGGTAGCTCCTGGCTTCTGGTTGCAGAGCTATTTCTATACCCTGTAAGCTCAGGGAGATGGCCACATTACCTACAAAATTACATCTTTGGGAATTACCAAGTAATATCACTTGTTTTTCATCCTGAACGTTATACAGTACAAATAGGAAATAAAGTATTATTATTGGCAGAGAGAGACGACAAACCTGGGCCTTTTGCTTGTACACAAATTGTTTCCATGTTTCATTAGCTTCTGGAGGTATTCTGCTTCTTTCCTCTCCGTGGGGACAGAAAGAGGAACTCTAGCAGAGTGTAACCCCTTCCACACCATCCCCTCACTGGCTGCAGGAGTCCTTCCAGAAACATGAAGAACTGGTGACAGATCTGACTGACTCTTTGCTTTATATTCATGCAGGACTTAGGAAAACATCAGGCAGGATGGAGATAATTGCATGTGAATAATTACAAAGAATAGAAATGGATAGATGGGTAATTACAGAGCTTCTCTTAGGGACAATATTACTTGTCATTAAATTTGATGGACTGGCTTTCTTTAGGATAAACAGGCAAATGTGCCTTCCTAAACACTTAAAGTTCCTTCCTAAGAAACATACATTTTGTTTAGGCTTAATTAACCCTTCCTGAAAGGCATAAAATGCTGGTAGGAGTAAAATCTTTGCTGAGAGTTACATGTGGATTACAGAAAGTCAGTCACATAAATTCTCAATCTGTCTGTTCAAGAAACAGGGCAAAAATGAACTGACCTATTATTTTGATTTTATGGGAGTGTGTTAATTTCCTTATATCTCAGTAACACCACTTGTTTTGTGATGATTCCTAAGATGGGCTGACCCCAGGCACTTATATCTGAGCAATCACAGATGTTTAAGGAATCTGAACCCAGATGTAGATCAGCATTTTAAATCTCATTTTGGACTGTAACCAAACCTGAACATTTCCCTAAATTTTAAAGAAATGTACTTTCAAGACGGAAAATGATCCAGAAGCAGTGGGCACTACATCTTCCACAGTATCACAGTACATTAGGGATTAGAGGGGACCTCAAGAGATCATCTGGTCCAATCCCCCTGCCTGAGCAGGGTCACCCAGATCAGGTCACACAGGAACAGAGCCAGGTGGGTTTTAAAATTCTCCAGAGCAGGAGACTCCACAACCCCCCTGGGCAGCCTGTGCCAGGCTCTGTCACCCTCACTGGGAAGAATTTTTTTCTAAATATATATACTTGGCTTTCAGTCAATTCTCTGTTCTCTGCATATATAAAACTCCTGTACCAGGCAGTGAGGGCAGCACTTGCTGCCAGGGGAAACTGTGCTGAGGGTGCTAACAGGCTTGGCCTGTGCTTTGCGGCCAGGCTCCCCACGGCATCTCTGGTGGGTTTTCCCAGCACAGTTGTGCCATTGCATAGCACATGGGGCACTGACCCCTCTTGGCTGGGCTGGCAGGACCCTGCTGCTGCTCCTCGAGAGGCTGGGCAGTGGTACTGCCTTGGGGTAGTGTGGGACACCTCACATGGGCCTGGTAAGGCCTACAAAGACCAGATTTGCTGTGGATTGGCACCATGAGGTTGTTTGAATAACGATGCCCTGGAATGGGGAGATTTGTGTGATTCTGCCTCCTCACCCCCATAACTGCCCTGTCCTCAGGCACCCTGTGAATCAAACAGACAGCATTCCAGAACTATTAGGAATAAGAACAACCAGAGAAAGAGGTTAAAAAAAAAGAAAAAGAAAAACAACAAACCGAACACCACAAAACAAACCAAGCTAAAATCACCACAGGGCAAATGTGTTGCCAATCTGCTGTTGAGTTTCCATCAGCATTGCCTTGGCAATGCTGACCATTGAGTAATGCACATATCCCTGTGCCAGGCAGCCCCACACCAGGGCACTGCAGGTCCCTGCACTGCACCATGCCCCCCTAGCCTGTGCACCCAGGGAGCTCCTTCCCCCTTCAGGGGCGCAAAGAGCAACTGCACAAAAGACTTTATTTTTTTTTAATAGAATACGTTCTTATCTTTCCTAAAACATGGGCCCACCCGACACTTGGACTGGTCTGTGGGCCCCACCCTTGCCCTTTTGTTTGCAGCCTGGGATCATATGATGAACTGGGTTAGTACGTTTCTGTTTACGTCCTGCAGCCCTCCACTATTTTGTTTTACAAGAACCTGTCATGCTGCTGTGGTCTTGTGATGTGGGAGGGAGGAATAGTGGGGAGCAGTGGTCCAGAAAGGGCAAGGAGGATGTGACACATCTGTTGTGATCTGCTGGTGTTGCCAGGCTTGGGGTCGGTGACAGCATGATGCTGGTGTTTTAAAAATTAAAGGTCTGGAGCCTGAGCTCACAGTTCTTAAGATCAAGAGCAACTGCACTGAAATCAGTGGTTGCTTACAAGTGTAAAAATTGCGTACCCGAAACCAGCCTCACATCTCTGAACTCCCAGGTTTTCAAAGAGTCAAAAATGTGTTTGAGTTGGAGGGTTTATGACACCTGGCAGGCACCTGGGGCATGCAAAGGGGATGTCCTTGGCCTGCTTCTGATGCTTCCTGGCTTGGTCCATTCACTTCACCAGACTGATGCCCACTTTGCAGTGGTGTTACTGAGGAGATCCTGCTGCCAAAGGCCCGGAGCTGGGGCTCTAACAGGGACTCTGGAAGTTGTGTGTTATTGATCACCTTCTGGTATTTGCCACTAAGCACTTTTCCCACAGGACAATGGGCTCCTAAATCAATATGCTCAGACTGAGTGCAGACACGTGGCTGATGGCAGGGGCTCCACGGAGCCAGTCGTCACAGAGGAGGACCCAGGAGGAATCTTGTCTCCAGAGATATGCCTCCATCTGTCACAGAGGACAAGTGAGGCAACCTACCAACCTGAGGAGAAGGGCTTTGTCCTCTGGCACAGACACCAGAGGCAGGTAGTGAGGTAAGAAATGGCCTCTCTCCCTCTGTAAAATTCTGGCTAGCTTGCAGGGACAGGCAGCTGGGGAGGAAGGGCTTTTGCCTGGCACACAGAACTGGCTCCAGCATTAAGCCCAATACTTCTAAGTGAGTATGCAAAAGTTACAGCAGCTCCTCAGGTGTGCAGAGGAGTCCAGGGAGGGGCCAGACTGCACACTTGTCCTGGTGTTGCTGGGACAGAATCCCAGCCAGCCATGCTCTGCAGGCCACCAGCAGCTCCCAGTCAGCCAGGAGCTGCAGCTGGGAGAGCCAAATCCAGGGCAGCTGCCTGAACTGGCTACAGGTGCATCCCATCCCATCAACCTCACACTCCCTATATAGAGGGAAGTTTGGGCATGACTGAGGCTCTTCTTTGTGTTCATTCTTCTGTTTCAGGGAGGTTTTGGAGGGAGGTTTGTTGCCCTTGTGTTCCTGAGGGTTGCTGTCCTGTTTGCTGTGACCACACTGCATCCAGTGGACTTGAGTGTAACTTTGCAAGCTTTATATTGGTATTAGTTTTGCTGTTTCATTTATTCTGTTTGCACTTCAACCCAGGGGTCTCCCCTCCTTTTCTTGCTCCCCCTTCTCATACGGGGAGGGGTCATTGGGTGATAGAGCACCTGCCATTGTTTAGACTTGGATGTGGCTGGATGTAGACAATGGGAAATGAGCTTTTGAGTTGGCATAGATGTTCGCTTTGGGCTGGTTTTGTCTGCTTGTGGGTGAATCTTCTCTCCTGTGGTATCCATCCAAATCATGTTTCAAGCAACACTGCAGCAGAGTGTGTTGACAGGGCTGCCAGCTTGGTATGAAAAGCCTCCTTCCCTCCTGCCATCCCTCTTTGACTGGTCAGCTGTGGCCTTGACCATCACATCAGCTTTCCTGAGGATGTCTAGGACCCTGGAGGGGGTACCTTTGGGTAAGGTGAGGTACACAGAAGCTATCTGTGCAACTTTGGAGCCAGGATGCAAATAATGGTTGATGGGGGAATCTGAAATCTCATCATCTTCTCTCCATGGCACAGGACCAGAAAGACTTGGAAAAGTGACTTTGGAGCCAGGGTTCTTGGAGATGCCTCTGCTGTAAGTGAGCTGGAGGTGCTGTACTCAGAAGCAAAGACTTCTACTGCAGGATGTTGGAGCTAGAGCCAAGGAGAGCACTAGTGTCCCTGGCTCTAATTTAGCATGCAGAAGAGGCTGGAGAGTTCCCCTGGGTGCCTGCCTTGGGTTTGCTGGAAAGTTTTTTATTTTTTTTTTAAGTAGAAACAATACGTGTGAAGCATTTTATGCTGTACAAACTCCTCAGCCTGTTCCAGTGCTGACTCACAAGTTAAAACACTTTATGCTGTTTTAGCAGATATTGGGCAGCATGGGTGATACTAGTCTTGTAAAATCCTCAGTCCTGGACTTGACTGATTCCTATGCTTTGATAACATTATTATCTTAGTTTAGAAAATAGAAAGATAAAGAACATTGAAAACAGACATCCCTAAGCCTTCCTTGCAACATGCCTGGTGCTACCATAAAATGATTTATAGATTAAAATGAGATTATTGACCAGAAAGGTATAAAACTGTAGGTGTTGCTGTGCTGGTCCTGTGGTTACCTGCTCAGAGGGCACCTTTTCAACGCTTGTTCCAGTTGAGGCCACACTTGATTTTGGTCTGGCAGGATAGCCATGGTAACAGTGTGCTTCCAGGTATTCATCAGGGTGGGGTGAAGAGCTGGACACATTCCAAAATTCTGCTCCATGGTTTATTAACACCCTGAAACCTGACTTGCAAGTGCTCCAAATTGGGGGGGGATAAGGATTGAAAGGGGGGAGAGAGGGAGAGAAAAGCAGCAGTATTTGAATCTTTACCATAATATTTCAAGTGAGGTTTCTTAGCCTGTGTAAACTCAGCCTGCACGTAGTCTTGTGACTTGGGATGAATCTTTTGACTTGAGTTTGCTGCAGTGAAAGTGGCTCAGGGAAGAGGACAAGGTGCTTAATGAGTAAAGGCTTTAGGAGGCTTCTGATGTTGAGTTTCATTATAAGGTCTCCCTGGAATCTTTTTCCATTCTGAACAATCCCAGGTCCCTCAGCCTACCCTCCTAGCAGAGGGGCTCCAGCCCCTGGAGCATCTTTGTAGCTCTTCTCTGGGCTTGTCAGGGGACTCTGTAAGAGCTGTGAGGCAGATTTGGACTGATCTGCAGTATGTTCTAACTGCACTCTCCATGTTAATCTGTACAAATATTCTGAAGAGTGATTTCTTTGTATAACAACTTTTATTTTAGTCATTGCTTTTTCTCATAGACAGAATGTCTGCCAAAGCTCTTGGAAATGAGGGTGGGAGGAAGAATGTCCAAACTTGCTCATGGGGAGCACAGGTAGGACTTGCTTTGATTTACTTGTACATTTTCTTAGAGTCATGTTCATGTTTTCATAATGCTGTGTGAGTTTACATGTGGAATATATTTTATAAAGGGAAAAAAAAAATGTAAGAGTATTTTCATATGTATAATATCTGGCAGTCTTGTCACTGTGGAGACACTGCAGTGGTTGTGATAGAGCTGCCCTTGTTGGCTGTGGTGACTCTGCTTTGCTGCAAGGCTGGCTACAGATTGTTTGTCCCTAATCCCATACTGAGCTCTGCTTTACCTTTCACCACTAAACCACATGGGCAAACCACAGCAGCTCAGATACTGCTTTGGGTGCAGCTTAGCTCTCTGGACAGCAATGGTCTCCCCAGTGGACAGGGAGCAGTTCCATATACCAGGAGAAAGATTTTGGCAGGAGAAGAGCTGGGTGAGTGTACCAGTGTTCCACAGATACCTGTATCTGAGCAGCAGGCCAGAAGGTGTTGTGTAGTTGAAAGGGAATGAGTTAACACATGGAAAGGAGTCACCATCCCTCATCAGGAAGTTATTATCCCTCAGTTGAGGAACAGTAGCTGTGTGTGTTCTGCTCTATTGTGGTGCTGAGGACAATGGGTTAGTTAAATCATCTGAAGGCATGCTATTTTGATAACTTGCTTCTGCAGGAGGAAGCCCAGATTTTTGCATCAGTTTTCCAAGGAAATATAAACTATTACAAATTTTTGCCAGGCCTTTTTGGAGAGGAGACATCCCACTCATTCTCATGGGCACTTGGGCTGGTTGGTCTCATTTGGAGGACTAAGGTCTGAATTTGAGGGTTTCTAATGCAGGATGTTTGGACTTGACTGCATAGGCCCAGAGACTTATTTTTTTTTTTTACTTTTAATGGGACCTTTAATTCTTTAAATCTAACACAGCCAAAGTATATAACTATTCTCAATAAGAACTGAGCAATGTCAATGATGAAGTTCACTTTTGAATAAAAAAAAAAAATACCCTGAAAATGGTAAAGCTTTCTAGGGGAAGCATATGAAAATGGGCATTTAGAGTGGAAAGTCTTGCAGAATTAATAACTGTAGTGATTTGTGTAGCTGTTGGTCGTATAAATGAGCAACTTCTTACATTCTGAGTTTTAATATTTTTAAATTAAAGATGGTTTTATTTCTCTTATTAATTAATTTGCCTGTGGCAAATCATAACCCAGTTCTTTTGCTCAGCCATTGACTTACACAATGACTATTTGGATTTTCTATCTTTGAATCATGAATTGGAAGGCATTCTAGTATGTATCCCAGGAAGCAAAGCCATGTAACAGAAACAACCTGTTCCAGGACTGTCCTATGGAATCTGCCATCTGTAGGTGTGAAGGGAAGAGAAGCAAGGTCTTTCTAGTGCCCAAAGCTGAATCATATAGTTCTTTTACTCCCCCCATAAATCAAATGCAAGTGGTGCTGTCATGTAACTGCCATTTCCAGGGAATTATTCTTTGCTGCCTTCCCCTTGTTCTTGGTGTGGCACTTTTAGACTAA
Organism: Corythornis vintsioides; assembly: GCA_025447755.1. Lineage (NCBI taxonomy): Eukaryota > Metazoa > Chordata > Aves > Coraciiformes > Alcedinidae > Corythornis > Corythornis vintsioides. The sequence goes on from JAOEGS010003938.1 coordinate 53,067, forward strand.
AAGAGACGTGCTGACCTTTGGAAAGAGCCCTTCTCCCATCCTGCCTTCAGCCTTTTCCTTGCCGAGATGGAGGGTGAGGGTGGTAGTAGTTTTCTCCAGTCTGCAGCTGGAGGAGCAGCATGTTTCCAGTATCAGCCCTATGCAAGTATTGTTATTTTTCCTGTCATGTTTGTTGGGGTACAGCTTTTCATTTATTTTTATTGCAGAAAGACAGGAAAGCCAATCTGGAAAAAATACTGCTCATATGTCATCAGTAATGACTTGGCCGCTGTGCCAGGCGCTGGCTCGCTGACAGCTTCAAGGTGGAGAGTGGGTGAGACCCAGCTGCAGCCAAGAAGAAAGAGGGAAAGAGATCTTAATCTGTCTTGGGCTTCACTTGCCCTCCCTTCTTTTCCCCTCCATCTTCCCCTCCTAGGGGAGCCACAGCTATTACTTCACACAATTAGCTTTCCCTATTCTTCACAGGACTACTGGGCCCTGGCTGGCAGCTTTCTGTCCCCTTTCTTCTACTCCTGAAGTGTGACTTCTAAGGAAACCACTTGCCCTTAGGAGGGAAATGCTCTCTGGGAATAGAGGACTTGTCCCACCTCCAGGGAAAAAAGTAAATTAATCTATAGAGCATGTGAGAATAAGAAAGTTCATGATTTTGCAGATGGTTTTCAACATCTCTGTGAACTTGGGCAGGTTTTGAAATGAAATCTGCGACTGACTTAATATCTTAAAAATAATATAGGACCCAGGCCAGAGGGATGAGCTTTGTTCATACAACAGCTTAGTGTGCCCATGTCAGATCAGGTATTACTGGATACCAAAACTAAGAATGCCAAATACTGCTCAGGAGGGAGCTCTGGGGGGATGTGATGTAAGGAGAGTCTTCAGCCAGGACTCTGGTCTGGTAGCACTGGAGAAACACTTCGACCAAGGTTTGCAAAGTTGTGCCATGAGGCTCAGTGCTGGTACAGGACTGGCCTGCAAGCTGTCCTGGTGCTGCTGGCTCAGGTGATCAGCTGCTCTTAATACAGCCAGGGGGGAGACTTTCAAGATTTAAAATGATGGTTCCTCTCATTTAGAGTTGAGCCAAAACCCTAGGGCATTTCCCTAGAGTGTTGGTTGTCTGCCACATTCTTTTGTTGATGCTCTTGTCACCCAGTGGTGCTGAATGCTGCTTACTGCAGGTGGAAGTGCAGGTGCTGGGGTGATCCCACATGTGGTGGAAACTGCTGTTGTACCCACAGTCTCAAAACTGACAGACAATGAGACCAACACAGCATGGCAGCAGTGAGTATAGTCTGTGAGGCCGCAGATTCATTCTCTTCCCCTTCTCAACTGATCAGCTAGCAACCCTATTCCAGAGAGATGTATCATGCTCTAAGAAGCAGTTTCCCCCCAGAAGCTCCTTATGAATGCAGGCAAAGACCTGGGAGACAGGTTTGCTCCTCATTCCCCTGCTTGACGTAGCTCTGGCCATGGATGTGCCCTCAATGGCTGTCCCCATCCTCTTCCTCCTCTGCTCAGATACTTCACTCCTGTGGACTTCTGCACAGCAAAAATTTTCTCACTGCCCCAGTTTGATGACATTCCTACTGACAGAGCATGTTCTTCGAGAAGGTGGTACTGAAGTTTGCCAAGACCCTAATTTTAACATGCAGATTACACTTCATTTTTTCAGTCAGCTGAATGATCTTGCTGATGGGACTCCTCTTGCAAATGAAGTTGTGTCCAAACAGTGTCCTCTGAAATATGTTCCTGTATTGACCTTTTTCCCTTCATGATACACAGAGATTTATCTGAAATTAATAGTTTGTTGATTTTATTGGCAATTAAAAAGAATTTCTATTTTGGGGGTGGGGGAATCTAAATTCAGAGGAATTTACAAGGGGATATGAGATCCCCTGACAGCATCACTTCATTGGTGCTTCGTGATGAGAATGGGAGCATGCTTCTTTGTGGTATGTGCTGAAAACCCAGATCAGACTGAGAAACTTGGCTCCAGCACCACCCCCAAACTATCTAGCACTTGCCACCATGGATTTAGGTCAGATTAACCAGCAGAAAAGGACCAGTGTGTGATAGGAAAATAGTCTTCCCTCTCAGCAAGCTGTGCCTGGGTTCAGTCAGGAGAAGATCTGGGGAGCCAGTGTGGTTAATGTGTGAATTAGGTCTGTCAACATGATCAATAAAGCCCTGAGCTGGGTACTCCACTATCGATTGGCAGCACTTTGATTTCAGAATCCCACATTAACCAGTGTTTCAACACGAAGCACTGCTTGGCTGGAGGTAAAAACAACCAACCCAACCCTCATTCTGATGTGCTCTGTGCACTGTTATTCTTCAGCCATGTAGGGGGAAAAAAACCCACAAGGCTGAGTGGATATGACCATTGGGGAAAACCCTTCTGGGCTTAGAGAAAGGGAGGTGTAGATTTGAAGCAAAGGGGACCCAGCACATCTCTGTTGGCTTTTGGGTGAGGGATACAGCTGATAATGTAGATCTGTACATGGCATGGCAGCACCTAGGGCTCAGTATTTATGACCTGGTAACAGTAGGGAAGTGATGTGGTCTGATGACCTGAGGACAGGACTGGGAGCCAAGAGGAAGTGGGGAGAGGAAGCTGCCCAGAGGAACAACTTCTCTGCACAGGATGTCTGGTCCTGCTGCAGCCCAAATTTTGCTGTATTTTCCTTTGGATTTCAGTACATCTTGGAGGGTCATTCTCCAGCTTCATTAGGCAAGTTTACAAACTACAAAATGGCATGGCTGACTGTGGCATTAACTGGTCAGAGCTGCACTTTGGCAGGTCACATCATTGTGGTTGCCTGGTGTGATGGGAATTGTAGTTGCCTCCCTTGGTAGAGCATTTGGATCATCAAGTTGCCTTTATTGCAGTTCTTCAAGGTCCTTTTTTAGCAAGTCAGCTTTCCAATGTGAATGTAGAAACCTTCTGGTCCTCCTCAGGTTATCTTGAGAGATCCTCCGAGTGAAAATGCAGATGTTTTTCTATTGTCAATCATCTTCCTAGAAATTTCTGAAAAGCATCAGCTCTGGGGAGAGGAGACTTGGCTGTATCAAAATTAGTAAAACTGATTTCCATCCAAACCTGCTGTTCATCTACAGGTTTTGTTCAAACAAGTGGGAGGTCAAAGCCAACTCCTTCATATACGTTGGAAAGAGCTGTAGAGCTAGAGCAAGCTTTACATAAAGACAAGGCAGGCAGAAGTGGCCACATGGGCAATGCTTTCTTTGCTTATACTGGAACTGTAGAAGACCAATCTGGAAGCAGTTGCTGCTCTTCTACCCAAGTGAGGGTTTCATGTCTACAAGGCAGTGAAGCAAATTGTGCCCCTTGCAGAAGCTGAATGGCAAGTCAATATCTTCAGGGCTCCTCTTGTACCTGCTAGATGTGATCCTTCTCTTTCCTGCTTCCTATACCAGGAATGGTCGTGGTTTTGCCTTCAGAGCATCAAAACTAGATCCTTTGAGAAATATTGAGTTGGCTCTATGCCTACACCTAACATGAGAGGTGCTGCTTTTTACTGCTGCTTGCTGATGAGAACACTTCCAAACATGCTGCAGGAGTTATGGGATGTGCAGAAGACAACCCCAGTCAGGCAATGGGGATGAGGTTGTGGTATGGAAATAGGATTGGGTTTGGCCATCTTCATGTTTGAGCTATTTCAGTTTCTGTCTTCAGCATACACAGAACTTCAATGAAACAGTGCAGCCAAAAAATTCATTTGGGCAGAGTTTGTGTCAGGTAAGGGTGAAACTGGACAAATAGATTAAGGGAGGTCATTCCTAGCTGCTAGAAAGAGCAGCATGGAGGAAGGTGTGGATATGTTTCTGAGATAAGAATGAGAAAGGAGCATTATGTGAAGGACGATTGATGTCACTATGAAAACATTTGCAGTGATGTTGTTAACAGATGCAGGAAAATGTGAATAATTTTAATTCTTTAATTTAAATTCCTGTTGTTTTCTTTACAGTGCCAATAATTTCTTAGCCTTCCTTGTCCTACATGAGATGGTCCCAGCAGAGATGCTTTGTGCTACATCTCCCTTTTATGCTGCGATACCTGTTTGTTATGCTCTGGAATGTGTTTCTGGCATCTTGCCAGGCACAGGTGGAAGGAGGCAAAGAAACACTTTTGGAGGGGTGAGGATTAGGACAAGGACTGGGGCTGGGTAAGCATGGGCATGGAACATTCTTTTCTACAAGTTTTTGGAGAGTTTGTAAACAAAATGGGGTTGCTAATTAAAGCAGCCACTAAACCGTTTAACTTGCATAACTAGAAGGGACTCAGTAGATTGGCCCAGGTCTCCCTGACCCTGGCAGAGTGACAGGGTTTGTAGTTTGTGGGGTGAAGTGTTCAGTAATTTCTCCAGAGCATTATGTGCAAATAGGCTTTTCTTTAACAGCAGGCATGCATGTCTTCTTCCACCTTCCTGCTTCTTTTATCAGTCAGCAGATCTTAGCTGGACAATGTGAGAAATCATTACTTTCTCTTCATCTTTTTGTTCCTACATGGCAGAAAAAAAGATTAGACTTGTATACCAAAAATACAGTCATATTTTCACACAAGGACTGCAAACCCTGCCATATGCTACCTCCAATTCAGGGGAAACTTTCTTGTTTGCTGTGAGTAATTGGGGTTTCTTTCATTATTATTTAAAACTCTTGGTGCTCACTCCCTTTCAGGGGCAGGATGCTGGATGGATCCATGCCCACACTCTATGTGCATGCTTGAGAAGGTAATAAAGATTTCATGCCAGACCCAAAGCTGGTACCACTGAGCACTGCTCTTGCCCTAGCTTCTCAAGTTTACAATAGTTGAAGGTCTTCAATGTATTTGTCAAGCAGCACTGGGCTTAAAAGGAGTTACAAAGCAGTCCTTATATGGCCTTGGCTCTCAGCTCTAGGTGACAGCTCAATCAGATCATGCATTACTTTTCTATTAGCACTATCAGGTCACAAACAGAGATTTCTCTGCCCTCAACTCAAAGAGTCCTGTTTTCTGCAAACAAGGCAAAACAAGGAAATGAGCCATCACCCCTGCCTTTCAATGCAGTGTCCCTGTCCTAGCAGGCAGACCTCGGGAAGGTGTTCACCTGGGCTGTGATGTTATTGTTCCACATTCCTCTCCTAACAGCGTGTGCTCACAAGTGAATCCCAGATCCCTGGCAGCAGTACAATAAAGACCCTGTTTGTTTGCTGCTGCACTGCCAGAGAGAATATTTTAGCACCTGATAGCCTTTGCATAGATTAGGCTTGAGAGGATGTCCCATCCTCACTAAACCAATAGTCATCTACATCTCCACTGGCTTCTCCTTGCACTCTGGACCCGATTCACTTCTAATCACAAGGGCATTGTATTGGTGCTGCATATAAAACCAGGAAGGGGAGTGGGTTGTGGATTAGGTTTGCTTTCATCTCCTAAACTTTTTTTTTAGAGACCTAGCAAGCTCAATTAGGGCAAGGAAGCATTCTAAAGGCTTTGAAGTACTTGTTGGTAAACAGAATGTACCAGTCCCTCACTGGAAAATGTTTTTCCTTTCATCAATATATGTCCTGAACTAAAGCTATTGCTTTTTATAAACTAGTTTTTTCTTGAGATAAGGCAAAAAGTAATTATTTCATAAAGAATGAAGAATTATCAGTGTTCTATGCATGCAGAGATAAAGGAGTTCTCTTAAACATCACCTGGACAATGGGGTTTTTTTCAACTGTGAAACAGTGCCTTGGAAAAAAAAGGTGAAACTATAACTTCTAAGGTTTATTTCTTAAAAACATAAATATGTCCATAACAGGGTCTGTTCTAGGTCAGACTAAGGTCTGCTTAGCACAGTGGCCAAGGGCAGATGCCTAAGAGTAGCTGTAAGAACAGGCAAGTGTGTATCCTATTTTCCTGAATGCTCTCTCAGCCTTCAAGCAATTGAAGCTCTGGGATTTCCTGAGCTAGAGGGTTTCTGGGTAGGTAGCAACCCTTCCAGAATTTCTTTTCCTCTGGCTTTCTCACATTCACTTTGAACTTGTGTAAGTGGCTTCCATCCAGAGGAGGTTTGCAATTTCAACATATTTAAAGAGTTTATTGGCTCAAATGTGTTTGCTTCCTTCTTATGTTTAAGCCACATGATATAACTAGGGTTATTTAAACTGTGCAAGCCTTTTCTGTCTTGTCCTTACTGCTGTGATGACAGCATTGCCACAACAGATTAGACTATATACCAAAGATTATTAACACTACCTAATTGTAGGCATATTGTTAAGGTTTCTTACTTGCTACCTAATCATCTTAAACTTGCTTCATATTCAGGAATAGAGATTCTGATCCAGAATTCTGTAAATGAGAAATGTAAGTTACCCTCTGGAGCAGCCACTCTGCCTCTGCAAAGGGAATTCATGGAAAGCAGCTGAGGGACTCCAGGTTGCTTGGTGTGAATACTTCCCTGTGTGACCACCAGGTAGAATGGCTCAATTGAAAATGAGCTATTTATTTTCCAACCACAGAGACAATTTTAGATAAGCAGAAAAATCCTGATGTTTTTAAACAGGAGTACACAAAGATTAATATTATTGTGCTTATAAGGCAAAATGAAATTTCTAGATGCCTCAGGAGATGAAAAGCTGGTCTTGGTAGCTGTTATTTAGAGCTATTACATACAATAATACAGGGGAAAGTGGAAAAATAAAGGAAAAAAATTAATATATTTTTCACGATCTTTTCTGAAGCTTTCATAGTTTAAGGAGATATAAGGATAACTTTCTAGAGGGAATTTTTTTTCTTAGAACAGCTGAAGAAGTTGAAGAAAATCCAGCATTTTTTTTAGATGCAAAAAGTCTAAAAAATTCCAGATGTGCTGGTTTCTTGTTAGTTTTCTGGCTATATTAATTGCTTGGTTTATTAGCCTAGTTTTATTAGGGACTCCTCTGCAGAATTGCATGGTACTGTTTCCCTTTCTCCAGGCCTCTCTCCCCTGCCTCTTTTCTGATTGCCATGCTCTGGGTAGTTAAGCTCATTCTTTTCCAGTACAATGAACCAAAACCTGTCCTTAATGCCCAGCATTTTTGTGGGCTGGACGCTGGAAGAGGCACTAAGACGTTGTTATATGGGCAAATGGAAATCTACCTCATCAGAAATTTCTGAAGATTAATAGTCCTTCAATGCCCAGAGATCCATTTGTATCTTGGGCTGAGAGTGGCTCTCACTCTGCTAAGGGCCCCTTGGAGTAGGGAACTGTCCTTAGGTGACAAATTCTGGTGAGCAGGCACCTAGCTGCAGTGACCCTGGGCATCTGTACTGGGTCTATGTTTCTTAAGCAGAAGAAAAAAATATTAAGTTCAATACCTATGTAGCTCAAGCAGAATTGGGTATCCCAGGCTGAACGTTCAAATTTGATAGTAAGTGCTGAAAATTAATCCAGTAAAAAAAAAGTTAATTTCTTTTTAGATAAAATTACTTGAGAAATAGAAGCTAGGAGCACTTGACAATATCTGAATACAGTTTGATAATCTATGGTTGCACCAAAAACAATTTAGTGCTGTTAAAACAGGTGAAGTCGTATCAATATTGTTTTAACAAATAATAAATATCTGCATGAACTAACAAGGCTTTTTGAGAAAACAGATGCATGGAATAGGTGCCAATGAGTCTTGCTCAAAACAGCTTGGTGGTTTCTATGTGTTATTTAGATTCTTAATTACTGATTAAGTTAACATCTACACAGTTGGGAACCAGACTTTTTACTTAATTCATGAAGGACATACTTTTGAAATTAAAAACATGACTGTTTGGCAATTAGAGGATCTTTCAGAAGTTGGCACCTGCTCCTCACAGGTAACACTTGTACATCTTTTTAAACAGGAACACAATTTGAACCTTCAGGGTTTGAAAAAAAAACCACCTAAAGCTATGGATATATTGCTAAAAATATTCCTTTTTAAATTAATCTTGGGGGAGATATTTTGATGACACATTCTCCTTAGCTTCTCATCCTCTTTTGAGATGCACTATTGATTTCAGTTCAGGGATGCTGAAGTATAACACTTTTGTAGG
>JAOEGS010003940.1:0-14406 GCA_025447755.1 Corythornis vintsioides
ACCCAAACAATTCTCATCAAGATAACATTTATAGAGAAAAGAGTGTAGAAGTAAGGAGTAAAAAAGGCCAAATTTCAACCAAAGAGAATATCTGAGCTTAACAAAAAAAATCTCATGATTTACTGTCTTAATGTAAAGAAGGTTAAGAATTATCCCACTACAAAAATTCTGTTCTCAAGCCAAGGGATGAAGAAAACAGCACCATTAGCTGTACCCAGTGGCTGCTGGAAAGCAGCATGAGAGAAGGCAGCAGGTAGGGAAACAAGGGGGAAAGAAAATCTCATATTAAAGAGGTTAGGTCTTATAGTTCAAATGCAAACTCAGCCAATATAAGTGAGAGACTTCCCAGTGTCTTGGCCAGGACTGGATCCAGATCTGTCTGAGCTGGCCCATTTGTTAAAGGTGACATGTCTCCTCACTTCAGCCACTACTGGACTGCTGCAACAGGAGGGCCTCAACTGAACTTCAGCATAGAACTGCCTTCAATAAAATCAAGTGAGTTTTATTTCCCAGTTGAGTAATACATTCAATGAATGAAAGAATATAATCTAGTATTTGCATTCAATGTTGCTTTGAATAAATCAAGAAAAAGTCCTTGTTTATTCCAGACAAAGCACAGCCTAATTATCACTACATCTTCCGAATTTGCATTCAAGTACAATGATGATGGATTTTTTAACAGTAATGTAACAGAAGTTGTGATGCAACCAAAAAAAAAAAAAAAATAGGGCTACACAACAGCTTGTTAACGGATGAACTGCTGTGAGGACAAATTATTAGATGACATTTAACCTATGCTGACATTTTTGTTTGCCCTCAGAACATCACATAATTAAATGTGAATTTATTCTGACAAGCCAGATGGTTCTGTGGTTACTGCACAGGATTCATGTACCTGAATTCACCAGATCTATTCCTGTCTTTGTCACTTATCTGTTCTATGACCTTTGTAAATCACTTAACCTCTTCACACCTCCAAATTCCATTTGTGATACCAGAAGAATAATGTGGTTTTCACTGTGCAAAGGCTTTGTGCAGTACAGTGCATTAAGATCACTAGCTGTTTCATGGGTAATGAAATAATGTTTCAAAGTGAACAGACTTAAGTGTGTAAAACTACATAATCAACTGACATAAAGTGGCCCACCTCTCCTGACTTAAATGGACTCTGATTAATTCATACAGTCTGAGTATTTGCATTTCCCAAAGTGGAAGAGATAGGGAATAAAGAGACTTGAAGATTATAGAAGAAAGCTAAAGACAGCTTAAATTCAAATAATAACAATAAAAATAAATATATTAAAATATATACAAAATCAGTATCAATCCCCACTATCTTGATGGCAATTACATCACTATCACCACTGATGTGGATCAGTCACTGAGGAAATACCAGACTAGACTCAGCAGCAGTTGGGAACCAGACTTAGGATCTGAATTCTGAAACTGGATTCAGGAACACATGGATTGGGATCAAAGGCAGAACAGGCAGAGTCCTCCTCAGATGAGGGCCATTGAAGAAGATACCTTGACCCTCATGATCCCTCAGCTTTATACTGAATATGACGTATGTGGGATGGAATCCCTTTCTGGTCAGTTTGAGGTCACCTGTCCTGTCCATTCCTCCCTGCAGGTGTGGTCTTTTACTTTTTGCATCCCCAACATAGAACACAAGATTTAGCAGTGACCTTGGTCTGCACAGGGTCAAGTATAAGCAACGTATCTAACACAAACCAGGATACCTCTCCATATAGAGAGTAATGACATGGTTGCAATTACAAGAAAGAGTTTGTTTTCTGTTCCTTGGTGCCAACACACAGAATTATCCCTAAATGATATAATTTGAAGATGTTATCAGAGTGTGCGAATATTTCAGCAGTATGCAATTTTAATTTATTTTTAACTCTTCAAACATCAGTTCTTCTTATAGTTTGTGGTGCCTTCAAATATATGGTGAAGTTTGTCCCATGTGTTTGAAGGAACTAAACTTCTATGAAGATGCAAAGTGAAAGAGTTTTCAAAAGGTAGATTTAAAATCTCACTGTACAAGCCTGTATGTTATTTATTACACTCATGGACCTTCTTAAGCTGTTTCAGTATGGCAAAAATGTTCTTGCAAATTGAAGTAACAGTGGATACAATTAAGAGCCTAAAATGGAACGAAATACATATTAGGAATGTGTTTGAACTTACATAAAATATTCTATATGGCAAGTATCCAGCACTTATTACAGTTTTCTCTTCTTAGACCAAAAGCCATGATTCTGCTTTCACTTCTATCAGCATTAACTTGGAATAATTATCTTAAAATGCATGGAGCTTCCCTACTGCAAAATCAGTGTAATTTGTGGAGAAATCAAGCTCCATAGACTTATGTTCAGTTTTTTTTATGATAAAATCACTTGATCTTCTTTTAATTTCTGATTCTGTTTTCAAAGCTAGAAGAAAATAACCCAGTGTGTTTCCTCAGTCACATAGCTACAATCTTCTTAAATTGATCTCCACTTTGGTACAAGCTTCAGAAGCTTTACACTCATTAAGCAGAGAATTATCAATAGGGCTTTGGGAACATTCAGTATCTGACTCAAACAAAATAATCCCTTGGGAGAAAAGTATCCAGTATCTTAGAATGAATTGAAACTTTTTATTATTATTTTTTTTATTTTTAAGTGAATTATTTTATTATTGGAGTCCTTGTACAAGTTTATTCCACAGAGAGTTGTCTAGAGGTCACTGATACCTCATGATTTGTGCAGGTGTTGATGCATTTTCTGGGAGTCATAAGAAATGACTGTAAATTTACAGAACATTTTGTTCTGGTGTGTCCTGGTCACAGATGTGTGTCCATGTCATGAGTAATTAGGCAGGCACAGGAGGTGTGTTTAACATCTTCACTCCTTTTAACCAACAGTCTCTTTTCAAATTCCTTCCTGTTGTTTCCTCAGGAGGTGGCATGGAAGTTTCTGCCGCACATCTAATTAAATAAAGCAGAATAAACTAAAGACTCCTCTAGCTCCCTGAAATTAAAATATGTTCCTCCAAGGGAAGAGATCACAAATGTTTTTCTAGACTTGGTAATGACGGCAATTTCCAAGTCCTATAAACCACCTTAAACACCTCTTGTCTGTGCATGCAAAGGTAAAGTTTGCTGAATTAATATCAGATGTACCATGAGGATCAACCACTCCAATAATGGCTGCTGATATTATTTTCTCAAGTATTGCCAAAGAAGGGCTTTGCAGCACAAATTTTAGGTGTATCCTAGCTGGAGCCATCAGTTTCCAAACAGAGGCTATCACACCTTAAGCTGCTGTGGAGGTATGGGTAGATGCATTCTTTCCTGGGAGGATTTGTATCCACTCACCACTGCCAGTGGCAGTTTGTTCATTAAGGATACACTTCTGGGAGCTGCAGTCCTCCATCAGAACTAATGCCTGGGTGTATTTTCTTGTATGAGGGCTGACTTCTGGACCTAGTAAATCTTTATTTATACTTCAGCATTTTTAAACCACCTGCTAACACAGAGTAAGAGGTAGTAAGTTACAAGGCTCTGTTTAATGGTGTGTTTTCAGCATTACCACAGGAAGAGAAAAGAAAACAAAGATGATACTTCAGATGTGGAAAACACTTTCCTCTTCAGTAACCCAGCACTCAGATTTTGCACTTGCAATGGGAGGCTATAACCTTTGGTGTTTAGCCAGAAGCAGAAAAATGTTGAATTGCCTTGTGGGTACTGCCTAAAGGTTTCCTGTCCTGCCTAGCAATGGTGAACTTTAATAAAAGGCAGCACACCTACACTAGCAAGTTCAGGGGAAAATTGCAGTTGTTAGCCTTGCAACAATTTGTGTTGACCACAGTCCCCAGAACAAAGGTAATTCAGTGCTTTGCTGAACTGTTCTTCATAAATCCACAGAGGCATAAGGAGCTCTAGACTGGTGGTGCCATCAGGTGACTTCACTTGGACAACCTGGTTAATCAGAGAGGGCGTGGATGACAAATAAATAAGTCAAATAAAGAAATCACTAATACAAATACTGGTCATCAAAGAGGTCTTCCAAATTCACTGCATTGAGTCAAGAGGTGGAATAAATCTTGATTTCCACATTAGGCTCATACTTGACTTATTTAGGCCTTTGTGTATTCATCTAACTGTGATTCCCTATGTAGCCATTATTCTATGAGCTACCACACAGTTAGTGTGTCCTTAAATAGCTTCAGTGATATTTACGTTCAAAAATTTAGTCCAAGAAAAAAGATAACCAATAGTCCAGATTATTTTTCCAATTCAGAAATGCTAGACAAGCAGCACAGGCTAATGATAACCCTAGTTTTGCCAGATTTTATAGTATTAGCAAGGAAGTTCTATTACAGAAAATTAATCTAGTTACTCTTCTGCTCATGTTCACTTCTAATGAAAAAAAAAAATCATATATCCACCCCAAAGCCTAGACAACCTGAGCCCAGGGGTCTAAAGTACACTGGCTGACATCTAGAGCTCAAATATTCCTCATCACAGTGTGGGAACTATGGCTGGCTCAGGTAGTGATTTAACCCCAAAGGGCAGCCAATCACCACACAGCTGCTCACTCACTCTCCCCACTAATGGGATGGGAGAGAGAATCAGAAGGATGAAAGTGAGAAAACTCATTCGTTGAGATAAAGACAGTTTAATAAGTTTAGATAAAAACAAAGCAACAGAAAAAAAAAAAAAAGTTATGGAAAAATCTCCATCTGCTCACCACCAGCCAACTGACGCCCAGCCTGTCCCCATGAAATGGCAGCCCTGGCAAACTTCCCCCATCTCTATATTTATTATTGAGCACTGCATGACATGTCATGGAATACCCCTGTGATCAGTTTGGACCAACTTCCCTGGCTATGTCCTCCTCCACCTTCTAACCCAACCCCAGCCTACTCACTGGCAGGGCAGAGTGAAAAGTAGAAAGGGCTTCGATGGTGTGTAAGCACTGGTCAACAACAGCTAAAACATTGGTGTGTTATTAACACTGTTGTCATCACAAATCCAAAACATTACACAGTACAAGCTACTATGAAGCTAATTAACTCTATCGCAGACAAAACCACTACATTTAGCTACCAACAATGTGCACAGAAACTGAGCAGTACAAATCTCCAAATCTCCTTGTCCATACATAAGCACAGAGGCTGAAGCTTAATTTTTAGTGGCATATAAATATCCAGCAAGATTGAGCACAAAGAGTCATTCTTCATCTGATTTTTTTTAGTCAATTCATGCAGTTGCCTGCCGACTGAACTATCTTTTATGAATCTTAGATCTTAAACCTCTATAGGAAGACTCAAGGACCAGATTATGACTTCAGATAATGAAAGGAGAGTTTTTGTTCTGTATATATTTCCCTGTTTATTATTACCTAGAATTGAAAGGGGTTTTTTTCTTCTTTGCTTTTCTAGGTATTGTAATTTTCTTTTAATAAATTCATGTTCCATTTAGAGCAGAAGTGGAAACTTCTGTCATAAAGGACCATTAGAAAATAACATGAAGTCTGTAAAATGCGCTGATGTTCACCATTTTATTAATATAGGGAAAACTCCATGGGAGAGTGGAAATAAAAAATAAAGCAAGCAGCTACTGTACGGGGAAAAGCAAACAGACAAAAAAACCAACCAAACAAAAAACCAGTCCAAGACACTATAGTTCACAGATAAAACATGGAAATTTTCAATTTTCTGATGCATTTTTATTTTATTTTAAAGAATAATCCAAACAACATTATCAATGTTTCTCATTACTGGTACAGTGAATGGGCCCTAATTTAATGAAACACCAGTACAGAGATGTAAATTTAATCATCTGCTTGAATCCAACCCTATTTCTTGAGTATGTAGGCACATACATTTTAACTTTGTTCAATCAGAGAGAAAGAGGAAAAATAAATAACCCATCCATTAGACAAAATAGGTATATTCCTGGTTGCTGCTTTCTTAATAATTTGTGCTGTATCTTCTTTTCCGTGTATACATTTCCACGTGTTACTTGAAAGACTTGAATTAGCAGTTTCTGATAACACTTCCTTGAGGGAAATAACCACCACAGTGATTTTGCAGATTAGAAAAGCCAGGGATCTCAAGACAGATTGTAGTGTATATTTTTGTTAAGTGCTTCAGTTTTTAACAGCTTTTGTTTGATTAAAGACAAAAATGATTTATCTATCTACTCTGGAGAAAAAAAGCATACTTCTTTCTGGATGGCTTATACAAAGTTCCATCTGTTGGCTCTACAAGAGGTGCAAGAAGGAATTGATCTTGGCAGATTGTTGAAATGTGTGTGGTACAGTGAGGAAGTATGCAAATTATAGATATTTGGTATTGGTGATAGAAAAGATGTTTTGATGAAAAGGCTGAACCCTGATCTACCGGGATTCCACACAGATAACTTGGAAGGTGAAAGAAGATATGAAAAAAAAATACATATATATGTAGATTTTATCTGTTTCTCACAAGGTTCATTTAGGAATCAGACACCAATGGAACCAGATCTCTGTGTAAGATGTAAGATTACCACATGTTGTGATCTTTAGTCTTGCTGGATCACCCAGCAATATTAAAAGTATGCCTTCAAGGCACATTTCTAAAACACTCCAGAGCTCATTTGATTTGCTGGCTGAGCTTGACCACATGTGATTCATTGCTTTTAATAATCATTGCAGGAATGTAGAACTTCATCTGAGATCTTTCTATTTCTAATTTAAAAGCTTATTAGAAAGGCTGCTTATACTTGATTTAATACCTGCTTGAGCTACAAAACTATTGTCATGTCTCCTCAAGAGAGTCTGTTCCTTTCCATGCAAAGCAATTTAGCCAAAGAGCTACTGCACAGGAATGTGAAAACAGGTAATTTTAAAATGTACAATATATAAATTCTGCCAGAGGGTTCGTGCATTCTGTGGCTACTGAGTCAAAGTGCATCAGAAAATTATATTGCTGTTTTTATTAATATTAGCACTAGTAAATATATCCTATTGACTGCAAATAACCTAAAATAATAGATATAATCAAAGAATGGATTCTTATTATCATGTTTCATAGGCATATTCCACCCTTTCTAAGCGGAAATAATGCATAGTTTTCAAAAAAGGACACAAGTAAATTAATTCTTCAGGATGCTTAGGAATATGCTTATGTTCTTTCTGTGATTATAATGATATGAGGAAGGAAAAAAATATGTCAGGGTTTTTAACTTTTATGGAAAGATATTATTGACTACAGTTCAAAACTACACAGAAAAAAAAAATATTAAGAGTAAAAAATGAGTTATGGAATATGTGACCCTAATTGTTATTAATGTTACCTTGATTCCCAAAGAAAAGGTTGAGAAACTGAAGATATACAGCTGTTATAAGCCAGTACAACTTCACTGGAACTGCTAGAAACAGGAAGGAGGGGAAGCTTAAGCAACTCCCTTTAATGTTTGGGTTTTTTTGTTTGTTTATTGTTGGGTTTTTGTTTCTTTTAAAGAATAAGCAGAAAAGAGGAATGATATAATAAAGGTAATGAGTTAGAATTTAGTACCCAATCATTAATAGTAAAACAGTTTAAAAATTAATTCTTACGAAGTAACTTAGAAGAGTGCAATGAATTGAGAAGGGATTTTGTGCTGAGCTGGAAGCAACAGAAAAAGTGAAGAAAGCTGAGCACATATAACAAGTTTGGTGACTTAAAACAGCATAGAAAATGAAGATCAGTGTTGATAAATACAAAGCAGTAGATGACAAAGAAGAAAAAAATACATATATTTTGCTGAAGTTTTTCAGTTAAACACTTCAGTGTCATTGTCATAATTTCAGACAGATTAGCAAAAATGTGTTCAGAGTTCATATAAGTAAATAAGGTAAAAGGATCTTAATCAACAAGGTTTACACTTATTTACGTAAGAATACTAGGAAATCAGAACATTATATGGACCAAGTGGTGGTGTTTCATCTTGAATAGTAACTGATATAAAATAGCCTTCTCTCAAGAAAGATTCTATAAAGGGGGATCAAAAAAGGAAAAAAAAATTGCCATGAAACATGAAAAATGCCATGAAACATGAAAAAAACAGACACCCTTGACTAAACAGAGGGTGAAGAAAAGAGTATGCAGTCCTTACCATTAGAGAGTAGGGACATAGGAAAGAATATGGAAAAATTAAAGACCAGATTAATAATCCAGTATGGCAATTTACTGATCCAAGATGGGAAATCACAGATCTTACCACTTCAGAAAAAAAAATAAAATCTCACAACAACAACAAAGAAAAAGAAAAAAAGAAGACAACTACTACAATGAAACAGCAACCATGTGGTAGGAGCCATCAGTTGAGGTAAAATTCATAGAATAAAATAGTTTTTCCATAAACTTAATTGAAATGTAGAACACTTCATTTAAGTGCAATTCTCAAAGTCAAGGACGATCCTGAGTCTGAAAACTTAACAAATTTCAAAGAACAGGCAGCTTCTAGACATGCCAGCAATAAAAAAGTTATGGTGGGTTTATGCAAGGAATCTATGCAGCTTTAATTCTTTGTTATTAGGAGGGCACTTCTTGATTATGGGGACACTTCTGGAGGAAGCAGATTATCTCATTTCTAGGAGAGAAACTACTTTGCTCTTTCTATATAAATACCTGATTCTGGCAATTGTTGGATAAAGAGTGCTATTTTTTTCTTATGCTGTGAGTCTGAGGCACACAAACTTCAAAAGAAATTCCAGCTGTGAAGATGAGGAAGTTAAAAATGTAGAGACAATGAACATGGAACTGAGTTTAAAGAGTAAGATCAACACATCAAAGATGTAATCCTAAGGCCATATCTACAGGCGGAATGTAGTTTAGAAATGACCAAGATATCCATTAGAGAGCTGGTACACCATGCAGTGCACTACAATGACTTGGGAGATATCAGTTCAAGTAACTGAAAAGAACAGTCACAACAATACAGAGTTTCATCTAAACCAGCCATTCTGCTCCATGGAAAAGCTAATTAGAAAATACTCTACCTAATTGCAGAAGCAGCTCTGACTCTGATGGCTCAGGACATCTGGCACTGGTGAGGTGCAAAACTTCAGTAAGTGTGTCATTTCTGTTACTACCAGTGGTTGAAAAAAAAAAAAAAAAGGATAAAATAGAGTAATATTTTTCCTGACCATGATGAGTGATGTCTGCCCCAGAACATATGACAAATGGAACTACTTTCACTGTGCTCCACATCAGCAACTCACTGAGAACTAAGGAGATGCTATCCAGCATAATTAATGGAAGATTGTTAATGTTTGCGTTTAAGTGAACTTCTTGTTACTATTATTGTTTGAATACTTATTCCAGCTAAGTGTATGTGTGACCATCATGAAGTTGTTTAAGCAAAGTTATTCTCCTGCAATTATCACTGCTCCATTAAGCAACAACAACAGATTAAGAAAGATAGACTAGTACCCCATAGGAAAATGCTCACTAGGAACCACACCTAGAAGGTGTGGGTTCCAATTCCCTCTACCCCAGAGAAACTGCATTCATTTTCATCTTTGTATTTCCTATTAGGATGGATCTGAGCTGCCTACTGAAAAAAAAAAAAAAAAAAAAAAAAGAAAAGAAAAAAGAAAAAATTGTTTGGTAATTCCTATTTTTACAATTCTGTTTCTGGATTTATAGGTATTGGATGGGCTTCAAACAACAATTCACACTGTACATGTTTGGGTAAGTAGTATCAGTACTAGAGAGACTTTGTAAAAACCCTGTGGCAGAATCAGAAGTACAAAGTGGGAGTGCTTGCAGAGTTACTCTGCAGGGGAGCTTGATTCCTGGGCTTTAAGTGCTTAAAGAACAGCCGGAGGCCTTGACTTCATGTCCAGTGAAGATGTATTTCTGGGAATATATTGGGGAATATAATTCCCATAAAACTGTGACCCTCTTTCAATCTCTTCACCAAACCAATAGTCCTCAGCACTCCTCTGGAGTCACTGGAGCTTTGCACATAAAGTTGCCAAGGGTCTGCCTAGATGCCCTGAGAAAAAATTAGCATTTGAAGTACCTCTTTGTCTTTCCCCAGTTAATTAAAACAAAAAGAAGTGTCACCTGGCTTTCTATGTTCACACATCCCTGTGTATAATGTAAGTGAAGTGGGCAGATTTCCAGTGACTAAGGCTTTCTGCAGGAAAGTTCCGCTGACACTTTTGCAATACAAAACTATTAACTTAGAGCCTGTAGTAGGAGCTATTCATAATCCCTAGCTTCAACTTATTGTGTTCTTCAGTGTATGCTAGAGCTTCTTTGACAGTTTTAAAGGACACGATGAAATGTTCCTTATTTCTAGCCACTGACTCCAGCTAATGGGTACATGCGATGCACAGAAGCAGCTTTCTCCAGCTTGCTGCAGGGAGCCATCTTCCAAGGAAGGCAGCGTTAAAAACAACAGATGGGACCTAAAAGAACATCACACCAGATGCGCAGCTGATTATTGGCTTACATATACCTAAACAGCTGCAAACACACATACGATCAAGGGACATATGTGCAAAGGTGTGTGCGCGCACACAAACACAGGGACAGACGGGCACACGCTCGGAGACGGGCCGGCTGCTCTCCATGGTGCTGCAGGCGGTGGCTCCATGCTACTCCTGAAGCTACCACGGCTCCGCCCCTTAAGGGATTTTCCTATTTTCTCTCCATCAGAGACACTTCAGGCTATAAAATCCTGAATTTCAGGTCAACGAGAGTCTGTGCTTCTATGGTCAACGTCAAGTAAAGCTTTTATATGGTAGATACCCCACTCCATACACAGGCACACAATTTATAGAGGATTTCATTTAAATCTTGGCCTTTAAAAGAGCTTTATGTATTAAAGATATTCTGTTATAAACACAACTGTACGACTGCTTTCCCCCTTATTAATATTGATTTTGTTTTGTTTGTTTTGTTTTTAACTCACATAACACATAAATTAAAGCCTTATCCCACCTTATTTTCTTTCTCCTAAAATTCACTTTTCTGTCTGTACTCAGAAGTGTGTCTCATAGCCTTGAACACATGCTATACCTTCATTTCCAGTAACTTTCTAACCCCACGTCTCAGCAAATACATTTGCCAAACTGTTCTGAAGCTGTTGTCAGATCTGCCCACCTATATACTTACCTGTGATGCTGCAACAATTGCAAAGAGTAATCGTTCCTACACACACACACACACACACACACACACAAGTACAGATCTGTAGTTTATAGGGTTTTATTGATAGGCAAACGACTTGCATGTTTACATTAAAAAAACATCCCCTCAGCTTTGCTGTGCCTAGCGGAATGCTCTTCCAGATACTGTGTTTATCCTTACTAAAACAGTAGATTTCATTTTCCAGTTCGCCACCTAGCTGCTCCGCAAGAGAGGGGATCAGTTTGGCTTTGAAAATTAGACTCTAAACCTTCTGGGAATTTCCATTTCACCAGTGCAGTCTGTTTTGAATAATTCCTAGTATGTTGGGCTTTGAGACTCAAAGGGACCACAAAACCACTGTTGTCCTGCAGGGGAAATGTAGAAGAAAAACCTGATAACTTTCTGTCAGTAAAGCAGTGCTTAATGTTGCTGGCTAGTGAAAGCAACACACTTGCTTACTAGCTGTGCTGGAGAACTTAAAGGTTTCAACTGGGAAGAATAAATCGATGCTTTTAGACCCCCAGCACTAGCAAGATCCAAGTTTTGATGTGTCAGTGTTGCAGTGCTTTCCCTTGGAAGATCTAACTATGTTTTATAATGCTTCTGTGGATGCACAGCTCTGGACACAGCTAAGTGATTACATGCCCTTTTCTGTTAAAGGTTTGATCATCAGTTTATTTAACTCATTTAATTTCCGCTTGTAAGTGCCTATTAGCAATTTATTTGCATGGAGTCTGGCTTACCATTGCCTTAGTTTGGATTTGTTCCTTCCTTTCTTCTTGCTCTCTGCAGTCTGCACTATCAGGATGATTTGCTGTCCCGTTCTCCTCAGCATTTTCCCATGATCCATCAAACGCCTGCCTCCCCAGTGCACAAAACCATTAAAATCAACTGTCTGTTGCAATGCTGGAGGTAAATGAGCGTGGAAGCCCCAGAGAGGTCTAGAGGAGCAGAACAGCTTAACGGGTGGTGGCAAGCCCAGCCTGTAGCTGGGGTGACAAAGGCAGAAGCTGGTAGCAGCAGCTCCAGGGCCTGCTTTGGTCCCTGCTGGGAGTGAGGTGCCCAGCTCAGCTGGGGGAGTGCAGCTCCTGCTTCCTCTGTCTTTAGACCTTGTTTAAGAGCCCTTCACTGCTTGAGTCAAGCACCTCTTTGCAGGCATCATTTCTCCACCAGATTAGGACTTCTCTGTGCTCTTTCCCAGTCCTGTGGCCTAAAACTGGTGGCAAAATCTCCAAGGGAAGAGGTGCTTTGAATAAACGTAGCTCTTGGAGCTACTTCTTTCCCATGGGAGATGATGTGTCTGTCTCTAGCAGGGACTGGGAAGGGGAGCAGACCTCCAAAGAGAAATCAAGTGTTTCAGTTTACAGAGCTGTCTGCCTCCTGGAATTGCTCTCATAGTCTGCTGAGAGAGCTGTCTGCTGGCTGGGAAGCAAGTCACCTAGGCCATGGCGAACACATTGGGAGGTAACTGAGCTCCTGAGCTGTCTGCTCTGGCTCCGAGTGGATATGAGAGCCTCTGGGAGTGAGAGGAAAGCTGGCAGTTTCACTTAGGGTCTCTGCAGCTTTCTCATACCCACTCTAACACCAACCCTATTGCAAGGGAATGAAGCAGACTCGGCGGAGCACTGAGGAGTGGCTCCGTGGGAGGGCGGGGCTGACCTCCCGAGGGTATTTTGTCTCCTGGCCCCTCCATAGTCTCCCTCACCCTTGAGGGAACATTGAGTCTCTGCAGATATTTCTGTGGCCCCCCGGATGTGGGTGGGCTCTTAATCTGAGAGGGACTACACCCCCATGAGTATAACAGAAAAGATCTCCTTGAAAGTGGTTCCTGTTCCTCCTTTACACCTCTCACCCACCTAAGGTATAAAACACTCGGGACAGTGCATTGATCCTGCCACAACACACCCCTATGAGGCGTCTCCACGTCCCGGAGAAGGAGCTATTTGGAAGACAGGGACACGGGCCACATCAAAGTCTCACTGGAAATCACTCGGCATCACTGGGTACGGATGTGATTTCTTTTTGAAATCTCTCTGAAAGTTGCTATCTTTGCGTCTCCTCCGCGGGAACGCCTCTCAGTCCCTCCGGGGGAGGGGAAGATCATCATTAGCAAATACTCGTTTCCTATGCGCTTTTTTCTTTTTTTTTTTTTTTTTTTCTGTGAGCGAAGAGCTGAGGGCTTTGTTCAATGGCTTTACGACGGATTGCTCTCTACAGCTGTTTAGCACACTGTAAATGTTTCGGTTCCTCTCTTCCTTCTTTTGCATGAGCAGGGGGCTGTGGGGGGAGCAGGGATGGAAAAGGAATACATTTTAAATGTTTTTAAGCTCAGGGACAGCTTCTTTTTTTTTTTCCTTTTTTTTTTTCTTTTTTTTTTTTTTTCTTTTTTTTTTTTTTTTTTTTTTTTTTTCCTCTAGAGGTGTTTCTAGCACATAGAGCTCTAAAGACAGAAGCCGGTAATAACATGCTCTGTCCAACTTAAAAGGCACTGCTTACCACAGAGTCACCGGGTGCCATCAAGATCTATCTGCCGAGACTGATGAAGAGCAAGGTTCCGTGGGCTCAGGAAGGCAGCGCTGCTCGCATGAATTTCGGGGGGGGGGGGAATCTTCATTCTCCCCAGGCGGGCTTCAGTCAAGGCAAGGTGGAGGTGGGGGGATCACACGGCAGGGTTTTCAGCACCGGCCTTTTATTTCCTTAGGAGATCAGAGGGGTGATGCATGCAAGGAGAAGGGATGCTTTCCAGCTTGGGTGAGCTGCACGGTGGAGGCTGCCCGCGTCTCCAGCGGTCCGAACTCAGCTGCCGTGACACCACGCGGCGCTGAACAGCGTGGCACTGGGGAGCCCCCTGCAGCTGGGTAGAGCCGCGCTAAGCACCAGCCCAGAGGTGTTTCCCTGTTTCCCTCCTGCCGTGGGAAGCAGCGAGCTGCAGGAAGCAGGCCCTGCCCCGAGACCTCTGCCCCTCTCATGTGATGGAGTACAGGTCCCGACTGCTGCCGTGTGCTACCGGGGTCGTCCCGGGGCAGGGCCACCATTCCCTCCTTACTCCTTGCTTTGGAAAGGGGTGACTGGTGCCTGCGGTGATTGAACTCTAATTAAATCTCTGGAAATTAACGTGCACAATCAATCACTCACGACCCAGAAACGATAATAATAATAATAATAATATTACACATTCTGTGTGAAGTAACTCCCATGTTTAATCAGTGAAACAAATGGTAGGAGTCTTCATGAGAGAGAGGAAAT